>JAWQFY010000008.1:0-100199 GCA_037055185.1 Capillidium rhysosporum
AATATATAGACGGCTAGGTCTAGGGCTAGTCAATTATGTAGGTATCCACTATGCCTGGACCAAGTTTTTCCACTAGTGGAATCAACTACTATTACCACCCCTTACCTGGTGTCACACTTTTAAAAAATTAAAATATATATTTAACTTTATTTATTTTAAAAAATTTAACTTTTAACTTTTATATTAATTATTAGTAAAAAGTTTTATAAAAATAAAATATATAATATATACTAATAAAATATTTAGCTAAACAAATAATTATTTAATTAGATAAATATATTTTTAATTAATATAAAATTATTAATAAAGATAAAATATAATATTTTAAAAAAATTTAAAAGTATAATTATAATATTATTACTAATTTTAATAAATTTAATAGATTTAAAGTAAAAGCTTAATACTAAATAAATACTTTAAATAATTTTAAAAAGTAATAAATACTAAATTTTATTATATTAGTCTTATAAAAAGTATAAAAAACAAGTCTAAATATATTCTTTATATATATTAATGCAAATATTTATACTTTTAAAATAATAATAAATTATATTTTAGCTAATAATATTATAATTTTAAATTAGCTAGTATACTTTTTAAACTTTAATTTTATTAAAAATACTTAAGCAACTTTAAAAAAGCATATATATTTAAATATTAAACTAGCTAAAATTTAAGGTAGACTTTAGATAAATATTAAAAAAACTTAAATTAAACTTACTAAAAAAAATTAAAAATATATAATTAATTATAAATAAAGAGTTATAAATATAAAAAAATTAAAAAATATACAATATACTATTAAAGTATACTATTAATTTTAATAAAATAAATTTTTAATTTTTAATTATATTTATAATTATTAGCTTTATATAAAATTTTTAAAAATTAAAAATATATATAATTTAGTATATTAACTTTTAATACTTTAAGTTGAATATATTTTTTATTTAAAAATAAACTAAAAAATATTAGTTTTATTTATACAAATGTAAAATCTTTTTTAGTTAGTTTATTTTTTATTATATTATAGTTAATTTAAAATTAATTAATATAAAATTTTAATACTATATTAAAACTATAATAATAATTTTTTAAATTTTTATTTATTTATTTTTATTTTATTAGATATTATAAAAAAGGAATTTTATATTTGTGAAAATTTAAAACTATTATTATAATAGTAATACTAATTTTAATATAGTTTATATTAATATTTTAGTTTAATACTTTTGTATTTTAATAAAAAATAATAATAAAAAATATTATATATTATATAACTTTTAATTTTATATTTTTTATTAGTTATTAAATATTATAAATATTATTTATATATAGCTTTAAAACAAAAAAAATATATTTAAATTAGTTTATTTTTACTTAAAATATAATTTAAATATTTTAAATTTATAGTATATAAACTATAAATTATTAAATAAAAAATTTAATTTTTTTCTATTTTTCTATTTTTCTACTTTAAATACATATATTTTAATACTTGTTTATACAATTTTAAAAAACTTACTATATTTATATTAATTATAAAATTATAAACTACTTTTTTAATTAATTTTTAAACTTAATTTTTTTATAAGATATTTACTTTAATTTTACTAATAACTTTTTTTAAAATTTTATATTTTCTTTATTAAATAAAATTTATTATTTTGCAATTTTACTTTTTAAAAGCTATATTATTATTATTTTACTTTTTTACCTTATTTAAAATATTTAAAAGTATTTATAAATAAATACTATTTATTTTATAACTTTTTTTTAATAAATTTATTAAATATAACTTTTAAACTATTTTAAAAAAAATTATTTATCTTTAAATTCTTAAGATCTTTTTTGATTATTTTTTATTTATTAGAGTTTTATTAAAAGAATTCTGCCTTACTATAGTTTCTAGTATCTTTTTTTCTATTTTAGCTAGCTTTAATACAAAAATTATTATTTTTAAGCTTTGTAATATATTCTAATATTTGGTTTTTTTTCTATCTATTATTATTTCTTCCTCTCAAATTTTGCTATTTAGTTCCTTTCTTAGCTAGTGGAACTTAAGTTTCACATTCATCATTTTTCAAGCTTATATAAGGGGTAAGCAAAACTTGCTAGCTTTTATACTTCCTTTATTTCTTTTTTTAGAGAAACTTCAGCCTAATATATTTCAGTATTTTCTTCATTCTTTCTTTTAATTATCTTCTGATATTCTCCATCATTCAGTTTCTGCCCACTCTCTGATCCTGTAAACCTTACTTTTACTGTATCATTTATTAATAAAACACTTGAGTCAGCTTTCTGATCTTCAAGAAGTAAAAGTGGAAATTTCAAAACTTTTATTTATGTAAAAGTTATATTCGGCTTAATTAAATATATTTGTCAAAATTAGAACAATGAACCTCTAGAACCCTAAATAAAGGGTTTTTTTAAAAAGGTGTAGCCCAATTGTTTCTCTCATATATTGATGCTAATTAGCTTTGTATATAAGAATTATTTGCTTTAAACTCATGTTGGGTCGGATAATTACCCTAAGATATATATCCTTATAGTTGGTTTATAATTTGAAAACAAGAATTTAATAAAATTCTCTATCTGATTGGAAACAAAAACCATTATTCGATAGTTTACAGTTCCAAGGACCAATATAGATATTGTCTAGATAGCCATAGCTAAACGTTATAAGCACATTTTTAAAATAAAGATTTTTTTGAATTGTAATCAGCTTAGATAAAATATAAATTGTACTTTTAGTGAATACGATATAGTTTGAGTATAAATTTAATTAGAAGTAGCTTTCAATTAATTATATTAAACCCGTATATTTTATCATGGACTTAAAAGCTTGTCCGAAACGGAACTAGATTCGACATGGTATCTATTTATAAAGTTGGTATACGTGTATCTGATGAACAAAATAAAAGAACTATTAACTTGTAAGTAAGTGAAATCTCCACCGAGATCTAATCTGATAAAGAAAGTTATAAATGAACAAGTTATTCTGTATCCATCAGTCAAAAACCCACCAGGTTCTTATTTAAAATCCGATCAAGTATAAAATAGCAGCGCGAGTTCAGCTTAGCCCAAAATTTGGTGATAAAAATTACGGTTACTTTCAACTAAATTGAAACTTAGTATGAGTGGCACTGTTACCGATACGACCAAGACCGATTTAGCTGAAGCTAAAGATATTTACGAGATTGATATAATTGATCAGAATGCAAAAGGTGAACCAAGTAATGAAAGTGAAGTCCCACCGTTAGGGTTTAACATATATATGATATTTGCAGGTGTACTGTTCACCAAAATTTTTAGTTCGCTCTTAACTTCAGCATTCTACCCTCTGGAGACTTTTATAGTATCACAGCTAGCCTCCTTCGACCTTTATGCGATCCCAGTTATAGTATCCACTTTAGTCAACATTTTCTTTTTACCGTTCTTCGGCAAGACAAGTGACTTATTCGGACGTATGCCGATATTGATATGTATTGTAGCTATAAGTGCGATTGGATACTTGATAACCGGGTTTAGTCAAAATTTCATACAGTACTCGATAGGCAGTATTATCCAAAAGATAGGCGAAGTAGGTGAAAGTATTATTGTACCGGTGCTTTTAGCCGATCTCCTCATAGCACGTAACCGTGGTTTAGGTTTCGTTATCTACTGGATACCCAACTTCGTCGCCATATTTGCAGCACTTCCAATAATTGAACCGATCAAGGAATCCGGTTGGCGTAATTTATTCTTTATACTTTCAGGTGGTTTAGTAGCTACCTCCATACCTCTGTTTATAGGTTTGTATAGGCAACGTAACTTGATGATTAAACCTAAAGCCAAATTTCCGTTAAATATACTCAAAGAAATAGATACGGTAGGACTTATACTACTTACTACAGGTTTAGGTCTTATCCTAATACCCTTTTCGATAGTTACCCGTGAGCCTTTAGGTTGGGCCAGCCCTACAATAATAACTATGTTGGTAGTAGGTGTGTTCGTTTTAGGTGTATTTGCGTTCTGGGAATTCAGATACAACAAGTTCCCTTTGATGCCTAAACGACTATTCGAGAATAAGGCCTTAATTGTACTGATGATGACAAATTTATTACTATCGATCGATGCTTCCATAAACTGGGCTTACTTCACCTCCTACCTTATAGTTTCCAGGGATATAACTGAAACTCATGCTGCCATCTTAAACCGTGGTTTCCAAGTATCCTGGTATCTGGTAGGGTTCATAATAGGTTACTTGATTAAAAGATTCGGTTGGACCAGATCCATACTTTGGATAGGCTGTTGTTTCAATTTGATAGGTATGGCTCTAACTATACCTGCACGTCACCCTACCTCTTCCGACGCTTTAGTTATCACAGCCGAAGCTTTTATGGGTGCTGGTACCGGTATGTTCGAATGTGTATTCATAGTGATGACCCAGTCATTAGTGCAGTACAAGGATATAGCAACCATCACCTACGTTATAGCTCTACTTAACCAAGTATTCAAAAGTATAGCGTCCGCCGTGGCTACCTCGGTTTGGAATTCTAGCCTTAATCGAAATCTGATTCACTACCTACCTACCGAATATTTGGAACAAGTTCCAGGACTTCTTAGTGATCTTTATTCACTGAGAGAGTTACCACTTGAAGTCAAACCGCTTTGGGTAAACGCACTATCCGATACTCAACTTATCATGTCAGCTATTTCTATTTCGATTGCCTGCTTAGCTGCCTTAACCTCAATTTTTATCAAACCTTTAGATTTGAATTAAATTTATACATTTAATTTTCACCGTTGTTTCTCTTAATCAGAAGGCGATACGTACTATAAATAGTTAAAGTATAGCAAATTTTTAAACTGAACAGTAGATATACTTTATTTTATTTATTTAATAAATAGCAAATTCTAACCAAACTAACACCATTTATTGTTTTAAATTGGTTATAAGAGAGAAAGTATATACATCATTTAAAAATAGGGATATTACCTTAAAATAAATAGGGTATATAAAAGGAATTATATAATAATAGATTAAAAGCGGATTTAGAGAAACCCGTTTTAAAAAAAAACTAGGAAAATATATAAATAAAAGCGAGATGTACCATTACCTAAGCCTGGAATTAAAAATAATGTATAATCAATACAAGCTGGACCTGATAATAATATATGTAATATTTGACTACTCTTAGAAAAAATATTTAGTGTAAATATATGCAATCTTGATAATATACACAATTTAAATTTTTACCTTAATACTTTACCAAATTTGTCCTTTGTGCCTAAAAGTTGTATAAACCCTTTTATACAAAACTAAGTTAATACAATATTTCAAATAGTAACAGTAAAAAGTAATCAACCTTGTATTGATAAAAAGTTTTGTGTGCGTATTGTTAAGTTAAGCTATAGTAAAAAACTTTCTACAATAAAATATTTGATTCAAATATACTCAGTAGTATATAGTATATATAATATTACTATGTAAAAATCTATTAGTAGGAAAATATTATTAATAGCTACTTTAATTCTACATTTCACATTAATAATTACTACTTTAGCAAATATTTAGCTATAAAAGTATATATTTTAACTATTATTATTTATTTAAAATTTATTATAAAAACTTTAAACAGTAAAACAGTAATATAAATTATTAATAAATTTATATTAATTTACTTTTTATATATTAAAATTATATAATACTTAGTATATTTTACTAAAAATTATTCTATTTTTTCTAAAATATTTAAATTTTAAAATGTTGAATTTTTTAAAATTTTACTTTATAATCTATAAAATATTATATTTAATATAATTTTATTAATTAGCTATTATATTTTTAACATTTTTTATATAATTTTAAAATATAAAGCATTTATTAAATAATCTTTAAACTTATTTTAAAACTTTAAAAAGTATTAATTTTAGCCTAGTTAAAATTATTAATTTAAAGTTATTTATTATTAAAACTATAAACTTTAATTATTAATTATAGTATTATTATTACTAAACTATTCTTTTTTACTAAAATAAAACTAAATAATATTTTTAAAACAATAAAGATATAATATAATATAAATTATAAAAATAATATTAAATAGATTTTTTTTACTATAACTATATTATAAAATATATTTAAATTAAAAATAATATAAATAATAATATTTATATTTTTATAAAATAAGATTTTATTATAAAACTAGATATAAATATAAAAATAATAAAAAATTTAAATTTATAATTTATGAAAAAGTAAATTTAAGTATAAGAATTTTAATTAATTTTATTAAAAAAAATTAAAAATTAAAGTATTTGATATAAAGTTAAATTAAAAATAATAAAAGTTAATTAAAATAAATTTATTTAATATTTATTAAATATATTAATAAAAGTTTTTTAAAAAACTAAGTATATTGATATATATATATTATACTAACTTTATAAATATATTTATAATAAATCTAATTAAATAAAATATATATATATTAAGAATTTACTTTAAAATACTATTCTAAATTTTAAACTTTAAAAAAAACTAAAACTATTTTTTAATATAATATAGTATTATTAAAATTATTTAAAAAATAAGTAAAGTAAGCTAAAAATAAAACTTAAGTTAAAAATATACTTTTTAAAATAAAATATATATAAAAAGCATTTTAACTACTTAAATAACATCACTTTATTTTTATATAATATATAAAATTTAAAATACTATATATATTATAAAGTAATATATATTTTTTGGTTTATTAATATCTTTTAACAAAATAAAAACATTAATTTATTATTTAGTTTTTAATATTTATCTAATTTATTAACTAAATACTTTTTATTTAATTTTTAAAATTAATATTAGCTATTATTATAAGTAGTTAATTATATATTTATATCTATTTTTTAAATAAAAAAATTATAAAAGTAAGTAATAAAGCATCATTATTTATAAATAATATATTTATATTATAGTTATATTATTTATACTAATAATTTGTTTATTTAACTTTAATAAATAAGTCATATATATATAATTAAAGCTAATTTTAATTGGCTTTTTTAGTATTCTTTTTTAATATATATTTAGCTATTATTTTAAAAGTATAAATACTTGTATTAGTATATATATAAGTTTTAAACTTATATTTATTAATTATCTTTTTAAAGTAATTTTTTTAAAGTTAATATAAAAATAAAATTCTAAACTTAATAAGTAAATTAAATTATATATATATTATAGTTCAAAATATGTATTTTTTAATTTTTAATATATATTTTAAGTTTAAATATAGAAAGCTATTAATATAAATTATATATATATTAAAAAAAATAAACATTTTAAAAATATATATAACTTGTATATTTAAAACTAAATATATAAGTAATTAGCATAAATAATGTAACATAGTACTGACATATTATTTACAAATAGTGATATTTTATTACTTAATTTTATTAATTTTTTAATAATTATTATATATATAATCCTCAAAATTTAGGGATTGTATATATAAATAATCTAAACCATTAAATTTTAATACTATAAATTATTTGTATGATTTAATTTAAATAATATCAAATTTAATTTAAACTTGATTGATACTAAGTTTTAATACAATACTTAAATTATTACATTGAAACTATAGTATTGCTTTTGAAACCATCATTCATTTATTTTTATTTATAAGATGAGAACAAAAAGTGGTTATATATTTACACAAATGTATAATTTTTATTGTATTAAAACTAATTAAATCTGAGTTTTTAAAGATTTATAATATGTATGCCAAGAAGTCCTTCGTTGCATAAAAATAATCTAAAATAAATATAGTATGATGTATATACAAAATTTTAATTAAATTAAATATTTGTAAGTCAAATTATTAATAAAGTTTTTGTAACTGAAGCAAAAGTATTTTTGGAATCAGAAAGATATAAAATAAGAGTGTAAGTATTTTAAAGGAGCTCATTGTGAAAAATAAATTGCTTGACTATGGATATAACCACCAAGAGATGGATAGGGTTACCGAACTGGAATTTAAACATAGGTACGATAGTGACGTCAATAAGTAGTAGGAAAATGTTGAGCGTTCGTAACTCTAGAAAAATTATCCCTCCAATAAAACTCAACGTATCTGTGCTATTTGGTTATGTACTCTTTATTAGGATTCTTTCATTCTTATCAAGTAAAACACTTTATTATTTTTGTATATTAATAATAAATGCGCTTGCATTGTTCAATCTTTATGAAATCCTTAAAACTATTTTAATTCTATTTAGCTTATTTCTAGTACTTTTCCACTCCAAAGCATATAGAATTTTCAGTAGGATGCCAGTGCCGATATCCATTATAGTACTAATTTTGGGTGTGTACCTCATAGCTGGGGTTTTCATATGTTTTTAACTTATTTGGCAGGTAGTATAATTCAAAGTTAGATACTATCGGTAAATGAGTAGTTGTGCTGGTACTTTATTATTAACTTTAAGCTTAAACCATACATCAATCCCATGTTTAGTAATAATCTGCAGGGCTAAAGAGTGGATCAACTCTACAATTATTACGATGCATGTATTAAATGTTTCTACTATTCTATTATGCATCCGAGAACTAAAGTACTGTAAATCCGGTTTGTAACAGCCTATATTTTAAAATAAGAAACTCACAATACTTACTTTATTAGATTAATACTTTTAATACGTTGGATATACTTGAATATATATTTTATTATTTTAAGAGATGACACAGATTTATGCTGCCATACTTAACGGTGGGCTTCAAGTTTTGTAGTAACCAACTCAATTTATAATTGACTATTTAGTAAGCTTTAGTTGAACAAGTTCTATACTTTAACTAAAGTGTACATTAAACGTAAAAGGGTTTGCTTTAACTATCTCTGCATGTCACCCTTTCGCATCCGAGTGATTATAATTAGAACTAAAGCTTTTATGGAAGCCAATATCAGCATGCTTAGGCGTGTTTATCTAATGATGAAACAGTCTCCTATTTAATTTAAAGGTATTACTACCATTCCCATAATTATAAGTATTTTAGATAAATAGCCTGTAGTTAATTTTATTTAAACGCTTATCTGCAAAATTTTGACATATTGCTTATCAATTAAATGGTTAAATCGTGTTTGTACATTGTTAAGTGATCTTAAATTATTAACAGAGCTTCCCTTTAAAGTTAAATATTATCGGTTGGAAGCTTTATTTGATATGTAAATTATCAGATTAGTTATTTCAATTTTGACTACCTGTGTTGTTATACTAAGTTCCTTTTTTATCAAATCGTTGGAATTGAAATAAACATATAATTTAGTTTTGTTTTATAAACAAACGCTAATGTTAGATTGAAAGTTTTTCTTTTTACATATAGATAGAAAATTATACATAAATATAAATTAATACCTTTTAACAAAAATTGTATTCAATAAATAGATTATTATGGTACTAACAATATATAAATTATAAAATAGTACTATTTTTTGTAGATAGTGATTTAAAAAGATATGGGTAACGCTTTAAATGAAGTACAGTACGGTATCTATTAACTATATATGTTATTTTAAATAAATAAATCTACTCCTCATTTTATATTTATCGTTATATAACTTTAAACTAAATTTATAATCTCAAATAGAGTTACTTTAAAATCTTTAGTGAGAGAATTAGATATTTTGAATAAAAAGTAACAACTGATTAATTTTTTTCGAAATAAGATAATTAACTATTATACATGTTTTATTATTTGTATACTTTATTTAAATGTTTATATATATTAAGTTTAGCTATACTTGTACATTTTATATATGGCAATTTAACAAACTAATAATTAATAACTTTTATAATTAAATAGTTATTGAATTAAATATGGTAGTGTTATAAAAAAACTTTCTTCCAATTTTAAGTTAAAAATACATTTTATTGAATAATAACTAAATACAACTAATTAAAAAAAATTAAACTAATTTTATATACTGCATTTTTATCTGCAGCCAGCTTCCAAATAGTTAACTTTAGACAACTCTTTTCTTGGAAGTTTATTTCCTGTCATTAAGTTAAACTACTGCAAATCCAACTATATAAGAGTTGGTTTAATTTTGTTCAATAAACATTTGTTATAATTGGAGCTACGAAGTAAAATCAATAATTTGAAAAAGTTTGGGAATCGATCCAACTAATCAGAAAAGATATAAACTTATTAAACTGCGGATAATTTATAATTTTTGATTAACTTAAGTATGTTTGTCTAAAAATTTTATAAGAAATGCATTGGATAATCACTTTAAAGCCAAGTAAACAAAAATACCAAATTCTAAGTTTAACTAGATGTTCAACATAGCATTTTATTCGAGCGTATTTCCTTTAAAAGGGTATAATAGCAACAGTTAGAAAACTAACTATATAAACAATTTCAAGTGCTGTAAATTTATTATATATAAAAATACATATTAATTTAATCTAACACTATTTAACCATGCAATTATACAATTTATTATCATTTGTACTTCTTACCGCCGTTACTGCCAATCCAGTTTTAGAGAATACTGAAAACACTCAAAACGCTAGAAGCTTACCAAAAGCTGTAGCAGTGCAAGACTACACCACTCCCCCGCGGTACGGTGACGGTTACAAAAAACCTTATCTACCTGAATTACCTGGCATACACGATAAACTTGAGGGTATTAAAGAGGGAATCAAAAACAAAGTAATTGAAAAGAAATAACTTATTAAACACTTATTCGACTCTCTCATTAAAATAAAGTTTGATAAGTTGAAGAAGTTGATTGATTTGAAAAAGAAGTTCTTGGAGAAATTGACATTTAAAGATTACTTCGATAAACCTGGTTACTGTAAAGAGGAAGAACTACCTAAACCTTACCGTGTTATCAAATTTAAGGGTATCGATTCTACTACATTTACTCAAGCTGATCTTGAATTTAACGAGAACAGAGTTAACTTCATTACAAACGATAAGGATGAAGTTATTGATGTGATGTTAGGATAAAAAACTATTTTTAATCAAATAGTTAATATTTAACTAATTCTAATAAATATATATTTTAAAGAGTTATTTCATCGGATAAAAATTAAACATTTAATATGTGCTGAAAAAACATTTCAAAGTCAAGTTCATATTTAAAGTTATAAATGTAACAGCTGTAGTGCAACGTACTCATTAAACCCTACAATAAATATAACTATTGAAATTAATAATAGTTATATCTAATTTAATAGAGTGTATATCATTAACTACGTTAAATTTTGTAATTAAATAAATGATTTTACATTTATTTTACCTTTCCCATTAAATCCATTGTTTTTATACATAGTAATCAGCTTAATAAACTTTAAATTTAAAACTACTAACTTACATTTCTAATTCTTATTACTATAACTTATTGTCAATACTATACATATTTAAAGCTATTTGTAAGTTTATATATATACTTAGCTATTCTCATGAATTTCACCTTAGAGTTTCTAAGTATTGGATTTGTTACTTTTAAAAATAATTTATTCGATTTTATTCTTCTAATATTCTTAACTTTTACATATGTTAATAATTATATATATTAGTATCCTAAATTAAATAATCTAAATTTAATATTAAAAACAGCTTGTTTTATAAAATATAAATTTAAAATTTATATATAAGAATTTATACTAAAGTATAAAAATAGCTATTTAAATGTAAATAATTTTATCATTAATAAATCATAAATACTATAGTAGCAGTTTTATATTTGCATAAATATAAATTTATTTTTTGATTAAATTTTATAAAATAAATATAAGCAAACTAAAATTAGTAAAATTGATATCATTTTTTAATAAAAAATAAGAGTATTAAATTAAAATACAGTATTACTTAGGTTTGAATAAAATAAAATTTTATTTAAATAAACTAAATAAATAATAGTTTTATCTTTGCTTAAATAGAATCAATATTTTTTAATTTCTTTTAAATAAGATATATTTTAAGCTAATTATATATTTAAAATTTTTAAAACTTAATAATTTTAAATATTATAAAAAGTAAATTTTAATTTAAAAGAATTATAAATAATATATAAACTTTAAAATAGTTTTTTATTTTTATTTTATATTAAATAATAAATATTTATATATTTATTAAAATTTTAGTATTAGTATTATAATTATACTAAAACAGATATATAAAATAAGTATATTAATATAATTACTAAGCTTTTAACTAAATATAAATTAAAAAACTTTATTATTTAGCTAGATTAAATATTATTTTAAAGTAGATATATTTTTTTATAGATATATTAAGTGCTATAAGCTATAAGCTAACTAAATAAAGTATATTCTATTAATATAAAAAAAGTTTAGTTTTTAGAAATAAAAATATTAAAAAAAAGCTTAAAAATTTTAAACTAGCTTTATATAGTAGAGATTAAAATTCTTTTTAAATTTTAATTTTATTAAAAATATTTAAGTTACTTTAAAAAATTAAATATATTTAAATACTAATTTAATTAAAGCTAATATAAACTTTAAATAAATTTACTAAAAAAAGTAAAAATTAACTAATTAAGTATAAATAAAAACTTATATAAATAAAAAAAAGCTAAATAATATAAAATTAACTATTAGATTTATTTGTTTTTAAATAAAGTATATTATATTAAATTTAATAAAATAAACTTTTTAAAATTTTTATTTTTATTTTTTAATTTAAAATTTAAAAACTTAAACTAATTTTTATATTAGCTAAAATAATACTCTAAATTAAATAATTATAATTTATATTTTTAGTTTAACTTTATTATTTTAAATTAATTACTAAAAATAAATTATTAGCTAACTATAACTACTAAATAAAAATTTTAAATAAAAGTAATAAACTATTTAAACTACTTTTATTCTAACTTTTTAATTAAGTAAAAAAAATATAACTTGATTTAAAATTAAATTATATAAAAAAATTATTAAACTAAGTTTAATTAAAATTAGTTATTTAGCTTTTTTTGAAATTAAAATAAAAATTTATATTATAATATATATTAAAGGCTTTAAAATAATAATATTTTTAATAAGCACTTTTCTTACTTTTATAAAATTTTAATAATAGTAGTAAATTTTTAATAATTTAAAATATTAATAGTTTAGCTAAAGTGATAAAAATATTATAATTATTAATAGTTATTTTTATAGAAGTATACTAACTAAATTTACTAATAAAAAGTTTAAATTAAATAAAAGTTTAAATAAGAAAAAGTTTTGATATTTATTTTATTTACAATTTTATATCTGTTTTTTTTTTAATAATTAGTTTTAATTAAAATGAACTTAGTAGATTAAATCTTTTTCTAATAAGTAAATAACTTTAAATTGTAGTTTGGAAGATATTTTTTTTAATAATTTTTTATAACTTGTTTTTGTAAAATATAAACTTTAAAATAAAATAGTTAAAAAGTATATCAATTTTTGGGTTATTCTTAAACACCATTTTTAATATAACTTAATTTGAACTTTTTATTTATTATTATTTATAGTGTATAATTTATTAATCCTTTTTCAGGCATATTATCCTTATAATCAAGCTATTCTATTTTAAATTAAAACTTTTATTTTTCTAAATTACTATTAGAACTTTAAAAAAAAATTAGTGAATTTACATTCATTAATTATTTTTACAATTCTAAATATGTGCATTTGTAGACAACCATAATTTAAAATCATTAGGAAAATCGACTAAGTAGATCGATTTCAACATATTTAACTTAAAGTTAGATCGATTTAAAGTTTGAATATAATCGAACTCTTTGTTGAATATCAATTCATTTTGAATACCGAATAGAGCTAAAGAAATTAAATTTGGATTACAGGTACATAACCAATTTATAAAGTTAAAGTTTAAATTAGAAAGGGAGCTTATAGTAATCCTTTGTAAGTTAATATTTTTCCGTACGTTGATAAAGTTAATATCTACTAATTTTACTCTATATAAACTTAACGATTTTAAATTGATTAAATTATTGAAAATACCTAAGCTTAAACTGATAACGGTATTAAATTTATAATGGATAGTTAATGTAGTAAGTTGGTCCAAATTTGGGAAAGTAATTATTGGTTCGATAGGTATAATGTAAAGAGTCGATAAGTTCGAAAAGTTTAAATCGATCTCGTCAAAGTTAAAATTAAGTTTCAAAATATGTAAAGTTAAGTTGGTCAAATTCGGTATAGAAGCTTTCGAATCCAACAGTTTTAAATATAAGTTACTCGGTTCGACGTAAACTGTTAAAGTTTTTAAATGGATCAACTGTTGGAGCGGTACTACCTCTTCGAAATTATCGTAAATATTGTCGACTGTAACGTTAGGGAACGAAGTGTTAAAGTAGATCTGTAAGTTGATTAAACTTTTAAAATTAGAAAATAAATTAGGCAGTAAATCGCTAGCATCACACCGTAAGTCTAAAACTTTAAGCCGGTTGTTACGAACTAGATCGAACCCGTCCCTATTTAAAATTCCTTTAACTGCTAACTTTAACACGTAAACTTTCTTTATAATGTTAATAAAAATGGTAGGGATCTGCCTAACTTTAAAATTTAGTTTTAAATCCAACTTTTTAAGCCTATCCAATTCGAATATAAACCGGTTCTTTTCCAAATTATCGAGCTCCGATTTACTGAATAGTTCCAACTGTAAACTGACTAAAGAGTTAAACTTTATATCTAAATATTTAATATCGTTCAATTTTAACTCCAACACGTACTTACGGTACTTTGATAACAACGTTATAAGTTGTTGTATATCGTAACTTCTTAAACTTAACCTAGTCAACTGAGGTATCGAAGCGAATAAGTAGTAGCGTATGTTGCATTCTAAAGTTTTATTAAGTTGACGTAGTTTTAACTGTTGTTTTAAATCTATAAATTCTAATATTTTATAGAGTAACAAGTCGGGAAGTTGTACTAAAGACATAGTTGAATCCTTCAATTCTCTAATTTCTTTCTATAAAAGGTTGAATGTAGGGCTTCGTCAACTTTATATAGGATTGTCACTGTTGAGACTGTTAAAAAGGTACATGTGCCATGTGCATAATTTAAAAGATAGCCAAGGTACACACCATTTCCATTAACAACACCGTTTATTTCACTTCTATTGAAATTGAGGTGTTCATAAAATAAAAAATTTTATGGGTGAAAAATAATGATGTATAAAAAACAATGTACTTCAATTTTTTTAACGCTTGGGAGCCAGCTAGAATCTATTTTGGTTCGTTGTTGTTCGGGAAGAAAATTTGGTGTGTAATTTAGAGCTTAATAGTTGAGGTTTAATTCGAAACAGTATAAAAAGCCTAAAAATGGTTAATAGATTAATAAATTTAAGGTAGTTTAAGATGGATCAACCGAAACAAGCGTTGAAAATAGTTGAAGAGAAAGTTGTATACAAACGGTATATAGAGGTACGTGATAGAGTAGTAAGTTTCGATCCAGAATTAACTATAAGTTACGATTTAGTAGGGCATAGCCACCCTTTCGTAGTAGTATCGGTATATTCGATACCCGATAAAAAGTTTAAATTGATCAAGGAGTACTGTCAAGGTACCAACACTATGTTATATAACTTTGCATGTGGAGGTTACGAACCTAAGAAACATAACAATATATTAGATACGGTAAAAGCTGAAGTTAACGAAGAGTGTCAAGTAAAAGGTGGTAAATTTATCGATTTAATAACTTATTTTGAAGGTGATAAACAAGGTTTAAATGAATTGAAATGGTCATTTAATCGATTCTTTCCTTATTTAAATTTAGATCCTACCGTTGATGAACAACCTAAACTTAGAGATTTAGAGGAGAGGGATATGAAAGTTTTAGAGATGAGTATTGAAGAGATAGAAAATATTATTTGTAAGGGGGAATTGATGTTACCAGCTGTACAGACTTTTATGATGACTAAACGGTATTTAGTAGAGAATAATTTTTTATAATAAATTTAGATTGTTTTTAAAATTTTAATTTGTGTAACTAAATATTTAGTTTTTTCTTAAATCCATTTTTATTAGTTAGAAAAATATATAGATAGGTTTAGTTAAATTAAAAAATCTAACAAAAAAGATTGAAATCTTAGTACATTTTTAAAAATAAATTATTTTCAATATCGTTCAAAACGATAGTAAACCCCCGTTTTGTGGTATCCTTTGTATTGATTTATACTTGCACTAGTTTTTAAATTCTAAAGCTTAGCTGTATTGTCGGAAGAAATTAAAATTAAAACGGTAAATAACGGGTAGAATACCAAAAATAGAATTGTACCGGTTAATAAATAAGAAGAGTCGTTGGCGAAGGTACAGTCTCAAATTTACCTACCGTGGTCAACTAAAATCTCTTTATGGTATAACCTGTAGTATTTAATGTCGAAAAATTTAGGGTGTCAATTGATGTTGTAGCGAACAATCTAAAAGTAAAAAGATCAAGTTAATAAGTTATAGTTAAGCTTGTATAAACCAAGGTTAGTGGGTAAAAGTGAAGTTTTAAAAGACTTACAGTTCGTTTGAAAATAGTTTAGCTTTAGTTAAATATTTCTGGTGAGCTTTGAAATGAGCTTGAGTTTTAGGTAAGGAGACTAGCTTGGAATTCAAAGTCCATGGGTAACAGAAACCGTCGGTAGCCGCTGCAACTAACTGCCTCCCATCTCCCGAAACTGAAACTGATCGTAATGGTTCGTATTTAGCTATCTAAAAACCTAACCTTTATAAAACTCCTATTTTAAAATTTTAAAATCTCGAAACAATAGATAAAAAATTAAAAATTTACAAGCTCATGGGTACATAGATTTTGCCTCAAACCCCAGAATTTTACTGCCTCATCTCTGCCACACGATATGACGTTGTTGTATTTTGGATGAACTATTAGATCGTTGATACCAAATTTATGGTCATAGTTACGTTGAACTACTGGGTTCCTAGATTTTAAAATCTCCAATTTAATAAAACTTAATAATGAAATAAAATAAAAAATGTACCGTAGATCCTAAATCTTTAAAGTACTGTCTTCCGAACCAATAGCTAACCACTGATTATCGTTACTGAAAGCTAATCCAGTTACGTTGTTAGAATATCCTTCAAATTTTATTAGCTACTTAGTTTACATATCAATAAATTAGTAAGCTTCCAAACAGAATGAAAATTTATTACTGGTTCCGGCTTTAAAGATTGTACATCTTATAAACAATTTGAAAATTAACTGTCTTTTAAATATTACTAGTAACTGCAACCACCTTCTTATCTTTAGAAATACAAAGTCTGTTAACTTACTAATAACTTAAACTTAATTTAAAAAAATAGATAAACTGTGTTTTTACGGAATCGATTTGTTGAATAGTACTAAAACATATACCCGATAAAGCTTCCCAAAACCTAATAGTAAGGTCGTACTTGGTAGTACATAATACAACCAGAGGTTTATCTGAATTCGTTTCTAAGTTAACTATATTCTTCTGATGTATCGAATTGAATTTTCAACTTTGACTGGAACTGTTACATAATACTTTTAACTATTGGTTTCCATATTCTATTTTGTTGTGTTTACAATAAAAGTATGACGTGGAAGTGTATTTTATACAAGAAAACCGAGTTATTAACTATAGGCTATTTTACTCACCCTAAAAAAATAAATTTCTGGAAAATGACTTAAAATGTTGAAAAATAAACATTATCCTTCGGCTGTTTGAGCCTGATTGATTACCATCAATATAAAAGAATAAAAAAACGTAGTTTCGGTCCCCTTAGGAAGACACTTATAACTAAAATATGTTAGTGCTTTTAGCTAGAATTTTTAATTTTGACCGCATCCACTAAACTTATTAAAAAACCACCACAAATGAACTTCGTATATTTTTTAACATTTCAATATCTCAATAAAGTTCAACATTAGTAACTTACTCCTCAATAGCAACTTAATTGGTTCAATCAATAGCACCAATTATATTGACTTACAACCTATTATTATAAACAAATAGGTAGCTGGCTTGGCGCTAATAGAATTAATCCCATTTTAGATATAAATTATTTCAATTAAGCCACTAAACTGTTCTTAAATCTTGTAGCATAATGTGAAAGTTTATTATCATATATGGTCGCATATTTTAATAGATTACTTAATTATAAAAAATTATAAACATACTGAGGGTGTATCTTATATTAAATATAAAATTGGTAGCATTTAGCTACTAAAAGCTATATTTTATTTTAAACTTTAGTATTAGTATAAAAAATATTTATCTATTTTATAAAATAATAATAGTTTTATTATTCTTCAACTAAGGAATGTTTTATAAATTATCTTTAAAATTTTATTAACTTTTTTAAGAAAACTTAACATATTTACTTGCTATTTAATTATTAAACTATTTTTGAGTATATAAATAACTAAAAAATAGCTTTAATATATTAATATTTCAAAAGTTAAAAATTTAATTAACAAGTGTTTATATTTAAATTTATATTAAAAACATAATAAATTTTTATTTTTATTTTAATTAATAAATAAAAATACTATAACTAAAAAATAAATAAATTTTAACTAAAAGTACTTTTATAAAGTTTTAAAGTTTTAAATAAAAAAAAGCTGTAATTTAAATATATATTAAGTAATTTTAAATTGCTTATTTTTTTAATTAAAATTATTTACTTATACTTTTAGCTGATTATATTAATAAAAGTAATAAGTCTAAATATATTTTTATCTATTTTTTAAAAACTTTAGCTATATTTATAAATTTTGTTTTTTAAAACTACCCTATAAATTATTTAATAATATCTATTTTTAGACATATTATATTACCACTATAATTACTCTTGCTCTATACTATAATTACCATTAAACTAATTATATGTTTTCCAGTGAACTCTTAAACATATACAAGGGTAAAAATGATTTAATTTTAAGATAGTGTCTTAATAATAGTTTTCAAAAGATAGTAAATGCAATACTAATTTTAAAAATAGCTACCTTCTAAATGTTGGCTCAGGTTTTAGAGGCTGAGTTAATAAGATATTCTATTAAATGTACAACTTATAGCTCTACGCTTTAAGTACAGCTATGCTGGAAAATTAGATTAAAGATTTATTAGAAATAAATTAAGCCAATAAGATACAATTAAACTTATGACATGGCAAGCAATAAACTTTTCAGAAACTTAAATAATTTGAAGATATAATCCCAAAATAGACGAAAATATCTACTACTTAATAGCTAAAGGACTCAAAGTTGGCATCAGTAAAGCATTCTACTAAAATTCATATCTATAACTTTACATTTAAAGTGCAGATAAGTACTGAAATTAGAAATCAACTGTTTATTTGTAAATAAATAAATCAATTAAGCAAAGTTAAACTTGTAACATAATCATTAAATAAATTAAATGACTTGAAAGTTAAATTTTCTAAAAAGAAAATTACCAATGTAGTATATACTAAAAATATAAATTTAATTTAAAGAATTTAATATTTAAATGTGTTTGTTTTTAATACTAATAATCGCTATTAAACATTTGAATTTTCTAAAAATAATAGTTTACGTAGTTATTAGCCAAAATTAACAAAAATAAATAAGACGTAAACCCATTATTTAATTTTCATGTTCCCAAGAATAATATGTAGTATGGTTCTATTTAAATTAAATATCCACAATTTCAGAAACTAAAATTTTGTATAATGAAAATCAGTATCAAAAACAAACAATCAGATGCTAAAGAATTATTTATACATCAGTTGTGCTTTAGTTGTTTCTTGTATGACGGTTAGTCAAAAGCTTGATTAGAAATACAAGTTTTAAATTATCCTTACTGCGATTTTATGGTAGAATACTTTTGAAATTCAACTTTTTCTAAACCATTAGTTAAATATGGCTTAAAAATTATAACATATTTCTTATGTATTTTTAAAACTAAAACTTTAATCTCGCGTTCAAATAAATTAGTTTTTAAAGAAAATATTACCATTTTACAAGAATA
The DNA here is from genome assembly GCA_037055185.1 of Capillidium rhysosporum. NCBI lineage: Eukaryota > Fungi > Entomophthoromycota > Entomophthoromycetes > Entomophthorales > Capillidiaceae > Capillidium > Capillidium rhysosporum. The sequence goes on from JAWQFY010000008.1 coordinate 19,985, forward strand.
TAAACAACATGTACAGTAGAAAATTTAAGTATCCAACTTTATATTATAGTATAAAAATATTTTTTTAAAAATGTATTATATGCGATTTTAAGTTATTGATAGAACTTTAATTACAAGTTGAGATCATGTGTAAATTAAAAGTTGCATGATAAATAAATTCAAGTAAATTTTTAATCGAATAATGGCTTAAAAAATTATTCCAAATTTAAAATCTATTTTGCTATTTAGAAGCAAATTCTAAAAAATTTTACTAAATATCTACAGATTAAATGATCCGTCTTAATTAGTAATCCGATAGTAAACTACAAAATATGACAACTTTCAGATGTTAAATATGGTTAAAACACTTGTTAAATGCTAAAAAAGTAAATAGCAGCTGTTTGATACGCCTAATTTATTTTTAAAATAGCATATTTATTCACTACAAACCACTATATAAATAAATGCAAATTTCGTTTACAAGCATATTTATTAAAATATATTGAGAGGATGACTGAACAAGTTAGAGCACCAACTTTGAAGTTGAATTCAGGATATGAGATACCAGCTATTGGTTTAGGAACTTGTAAGTTTTTATATTATACTCAATTTTTTTAAAATTTGGTTATTTATTTAAATATTTGAAATATAGCTTTGGGTGAACGCCAAGAGAGTATAGATGCTATAGTTAATGCTATCGAAGTAGGATACCGTCACATCGATACCGCAACTATCTGTAAATATTTTTTCTTTTATTCCTATAGTTTTATTAATTTCAAAAATACATTCTTTTAGATAAAAATGAAGATATAGTAGGTGAAGCTATCATTAAAAGTAAGGTACCACGTAGTGAAATTTATGTAAACAGTAAACTATGGTGTACCGATCTACTTCCGGAACGAGTTCGACCTGCTGTTGTCGAAAGTTTGAAGAAGCTACAGCTTGATTACGTAGATAGTTATTTAATCCATTGGCCATTCGCTTTAAAACATCCCCAAACTTCACCCGGTGAACAGATACCTGTCAATTTGGTCGACACTTGGAAGGAATTAGAGGTACTTTATTTATACGTTCTATTATATTTACTCATTGATTTTTGGGATGATAGAAATTGGTTGACGAAGGATTAATTAGAACTATTGGTGTATCTAACTTCTCGGTTAAAAAGTTACAGCAGATTTTGGACTCTTGCAAAATTAAACCAGCTATCAACCAAGTTGAAATGCATCCTTATTTAGCCCAGAATGAGTTGAAGAAGCTCTGTGATGAGCATAATATTATCTTGACTGGTTACACTCCCCTTGGTAGATTTAAGGAACCTAGTTTGGCTACCGACCCTGTTGTAAGTTTATTTTTTTCTTTACAACTCGATGATTACAAGTTGCTCATTTAAATTTCTAGGTGGTTAAAATTTGTGAAAAGTATAACAAGACCGCTTCACAAGTCATATTAAGTTGGTCTGTTCAACGTGGTACTTGTGGTAAGTTTTCTTTTGTACTTATTGATTTTTACTGATTTTATTTTGTTTTTTAGTTATACCTAGGTCTACCAACAAAACTAGACAGCTAGAAAATTTATCAGTTTTCCAATTAGACCAAACTGATATTGATCAGATAAATTCTTTAGATCGTAATTTACGTCATATTTTGCCCAAGGAGGATTGGAACATTAAGGACTTTGAATTTGACAATTAAATGTTGAATTATACTACCTTTCAGTTAACTTTTAAAGCAATTACTTTTTTTTTAAATGTGATATAAACATTAGCTGACAAAAATATTCTTACATTTTTTAAATTTTGCAATAGTAAAATATCTTAATATATACCTATTAAAGATATAGTTAATATTTGTAAAAACCTTATCTAAACAATTTGATATTTTAGTTTAATTTTATAGTAAGCAGTATTTGTCTTTTATGGTTATTTGAATTAACCAAAGTTATTTAAACAGTTTTGTAATTGACATTTTTAATATTCTTTTAACTAATAGTAAAACATCCATTAGAATATATAATATGCCAATAGTATTATCTATTTTGTTAAGCTTACATAATGCACCTTCTTATTTAGTACTAGTACTATATCTTATTAATTTGTCTATATATTCTATTAATTTCTATAAGAGATAGTTAACTATATAGCTATCTTTTATATTTAATAATTTAATTAGTAGTTTTATAATATAATAGTAAAAGTTAATAAGTTTTTCTGTTAACTTTAGCTTATAATTAGACATTTTATTATATTTTAAACTTAATACAATTACTTTTTACTTAATTGTTTTCTTTGAAATTATTAAATTATAACTTTAATAGTTAGATATTTTATAATAAGATATAAAATTTTTAGCATATATAATACTTTTATTATCTAATTTTAAAAATCAGGTTAAATAAAAGCATTTTCTTATTTTAAACCAAATTTTAATAAAAATAAACTTTTTATTAAATTTTTAAATACTTTTATTATAAAAATTTAATAAATTATAAAGTTTTAAATATATATTAGTAAAATACTAGTTTATTAATTTTAGCTTAAGTGTTATATTATACTATATTAATTTACTTTATTTATATAACTTATATTTTAATTATATTTTTTTTTAATTCTATACTAATAAGTTATATATTATAGATTAAAATAGTTTAAAAATTAAGTTAAGTTGTATATTATATTAAAATATTAAAAACTTGCTTTTTTTATAATATATTTTATTATTACTAATACTATTAAAAAAACATTACTTTAAAATTATTTTTATAAACATTAATTTTAAAAAATTAGTTAATTAAGATATATTTAATTAGTTAAGTTAAAAAAAGCTTACTTATTATTAAAAAAAAATTAAAAAAATAAGCTATAGTAAAAAAATATTATAAGTGACTAATAGTAATTTCTATAACTAATGAAATACTAAATATGTAATTTTAAGCTAATTAGATTTTTATACTAATAATAAAAAAGTTAAATACTAATAATATAATTTATATTAATAAAAATTTTAAATGTAGCAATTAAAATAAAAATATTTATAAAATATTTATTTAAATTAAAGGTTAACAACTTTTTAGCTAATAATAATTACTACTAGCTAGTATATATATTATAATAATAGTTAAATTTAAAATAATACTTAAATAAAAGCTAGTATTTTTAAGTTATTTAGTAGTTTTAAATGATTATTAATTTTTTTAAGCTAAATTTTAATAAGAGAAAAAGTTAACTATATTAAAAAAATATAATTAAATAGTTAAATAAAATTTATTAATTATAACTAAAAAACTTAAAAAACAACTTATTATTAATAATTTTATAAATAAAATTTAATTTATAACTTAAAATAAACTAGAAAAATAAATTTTAAATAATAATAATAAATAAAATATATTATAAAAACTAAATTTTATACTTTTATATTAAACTATTTATTCTATTTTAATAATTATTATATTGTTTATAAATTTAAAATAAAGTATATATTATAATATTAAAAAAAATATATATAAATTTAATAGCTTATTTATTTTTTCAAAATAATTAAACTAAATTTTAGCCTTTTTTAAATTATATAAAGTTATATAATTAGTAATTTTTATTTTTGTTTATTTTTAAATTTTTATTTTACCTTTTTTATTTACTTTTAAATATTTTTATTTTTTATAAAATTAACATAAAATATATTTCTCTTATATTTAACAAGCTTTTTATAAATTAAGTACTTAGATTATTCTTTTTTTTAAATTAAAATATATATTAACTATTTATTTTTTTAAATCAAATGTTATTAATAAAAGTATATATATATATATATATTATATTTTACAACTTAAAAAATACTATATACATTAGTATTACTTAAATTTAAAAATAGTTAAATATAATTTATATTTAATATATAAAATTTACATTTACTTTTTGTTAGTTCTTATTTCTACAAAGTATTTCTAAAGAAAAAAACTTTTAAGTGACCTAATTTCTACACTTCCTTTTATATTTTTTATTGTGGTATTTTTTTGCAGCTTTTGATTAAATGATTTTAATAATAAACCCTGTATAATGGTATAAACTCAGAGAGAAACCTTCTAATTTAAAAGGTAAATAATAAATACCAAAACAGCAAAACTTATAGTTAGCAAAGATTTAAAAATATTCTATTTTTGCGTCTAACAAATATATTTAAAATAAATTATCCAAATTTATGTACCTTATAGCTTAGTTTATTAAGGAGTTAAAAATTTTTAAGTCAAGAACCTACTGGGTTGTTTACCCCTATTGAGAGAAGGGTGAAGAGGGACTAGTATTTTTACCGGAAGTAGACGGAGCAACACTATGATGACCAGGGTGAATATACCCGGATGATGAGTTAACAACAGAAGGAGGCGACTGGGAACGGTTGTTACGTGCCTGTTGTTGGTTCTGGGAGGCGTAAGTGTAAGCTTTGATCTGCTGGGAGCGGAAAGTTTCGTAATGCCTGTACTGGGTAGTCTCGATCAAATCCTGCAGGTGAGTACTAAGAGTATTGAACATATTAGTTATATTTAATTTATTATATAGGTTACCGAGTAATGAAGTCTCGGAGCTGAATAAACTCACAGTGCTCTGGGTTCTCAACTAAATTACAGATTATTAGATGTAATTCTACTTAAGTAAAGTCTGATTTACCATTAATTATTCCCCATCGGTTTTTACGAGCTCGGACAGTTACACCATCAACCTCAGTGGTGAATTCAGATCCAACTATAGCAAATGGTAAAGTCTGCTTGATTGTGATATTAGTAGTTTTGTCCTCTTCATCGTCTTCAATCGAAGGGTATGGATAAAGCTGAATGTTATGGAATTCGATTTCTCTGCGAATACGTTCTTTAAATGCTGATTTCTCAACCACAGTTAAACAATCTGATTTAGCTATCACTGGTACTACGTTAACAACTTCAACAAGCTTCTGTAAAACCATTATATCAATTGGTTTCAAACTAAGGTATATATTTTAGATTAAATTCTGTTTGAATTTTCACACTATAAAATTATGATTTAAGATATAAACTTACGCATGCCCTGTAGGAGGAATAAAAAATAGACAACAGTGAATTCTAGTGTCTTCAATAAAACGATCACGGGTAGCAGTAAGTTCCTTCTTAAGATAGGCACCATGTTGGTCTTTTATATAAGTTACAATTGGTTCCCAGCTATTAGATTCTTAGCATAAATAAAAAGTCATATGTTTACCAGCGATCGTTATTAACCTGATCACCATAACCTGGAGTATCAACGATGGTTAATCTTAACTTAACACCATTTTCATTAAGAACTTTTATTAAATTAAAACAAAATTGTATAAAATATTAATTACTATGTGATACTGGTTCAATATCCACAGTCTTTCGGTTAGGCTGAGCAGCGATTTTACGACCCTTAGAATCTAACAAGTGGGCTGAAAATAAAGTGTTGACAAAAGTAGATTTCCCCATGCCACTTTCACCTAAAGAAGACTAAGTTGAATTTTTCGAATAATCTAGCTTTTTACCAACTAACATGATGTTCAATTGAAATCCACGTTTAAGGAATTTTCTTTGGATCTGATTAGTGATGGAATCGAAACCTACATAGCCTCCAAGTGAAGTATACTTTAAAATAAAAATATGAATAAATTACTGAAACTAGAATTTAAAAGTAAAAACTAGAGGTATAAAAATATTCTAAAGTATTACCAAATCTTTCTTGGGATCATTCGATTGAACTGAAGAATTTGAAGTCGGTACATTTACTTTAGTTGACATAATATCTTATTGATCCAAAAAAAATCTATTATTTTAAGATTATTGTTAGCTTGATCGTTATATATTAATTAAAACTTGATAAATGGCTTATAAATATATATATTTTTTAATTACAGTGTTTAAAATAAGCTGGTTAGGTTTGGTTTTGTATTTTAAGAGATCAATTCAAAGTAAACCAATTATCCACTTTGTTAACACGTATTTAACTTTTGATCTTGCTTAAAATGCAAAAAAAAATGATTATCTGCAAATTCATTATACAATTCAAACTATTAACAAGGGCTTTTTAAATTCACTAATCTTTAAATGATTAAGTATATTTTGAACTTTTTGTAGTTTTATAGCTTAAAGAATATAACTATTTTCCATTAAAAATATGTATAAAAGTGGCCTAATATAAGTTTAACTGCAGCAATTATATATATATTTAAATAATATTCTAATATTATTTTATCTTTTAATTTTTACTTGTTTAGCATAGTTATTTTCCAACTATTTAAATTTATTTTTTAAAATTAACTTGGTAAAATTGAAAATGTATAACTTACATTTAATATATTTATTCTTTAGTATTTAATGATAAATATTTATAAAATAAACTTGGAAAAGCAAATTTAATTTTACTTTATACTACTAAAAATGTAATATTTAAAGACATTTTAAGTTATTTTTATATATTATAAAGCTAAGCTACTAATATTATATTGTTAATTACTTAATAAACTTTAATTAATAAAACTTACTTTATTTTCTACTTTGTATTATTAATATAGCTTTTTAAGTATTTTTTTATACTATTTCAATTTAATATTAAAATTAAAACTAGAATATTTATAATTTTTCTTATTATAATATATATAATTATATAATTATATATTATAAAAAGTAGCTAATTTTAATTTTAAAAATTAAATAAAACAAACTTAAGTTAATTTTATTAGCTATTAATATATATAATTTTATTTTTATTTGCTATTATATATTAAAAAGAAAATGTATTTAGTAAGCTTTATTAAAAATTACTTTAAAAGTTAAAAAAAATTACTTTAAATTATAAAATTTTATATTAAAAATTATATATATATAAGTATTTAAAAAATAAAGAATTATTATTTATTTTAGTAAAAAAATAAGCTTTTATTTATAAAATTATATTTTAAAAATAAGTAAGTATAGAAATATAAGTTTTTAGTATAATATATATATATATTTTAAAATATGTATAATTTTTAGCTAATTTTAACATTTTATTTATTTATTTTTATATTAGTTTTTATTATAAATATTAGATTTAAAATTAATAAAATTTATTAAATATTAAATTTGTAATTATAGTTAAGCATTTTATTTTTAATTTATAAATAAATTACTATTTATAATATATTTATAAGTTATTTATAGCTAATTTATTAACTATAAGATTTTATTTATACCTTTTAAATATAAAAATATTTTAAATATTTTTTAATAAAAATTTATTCTATCTTTTTTTTCTTTACTTATTTTATTTTAGCATTTTAATTTACTTTAAAATATTAAAAAGAACTTTACTTAAATCTATAAAGTTTAAAACTTTAGTAAATTTAGAAATTTTACTTTTATAATATTAAAATCATTAACACTTTTAATTAAAAAAATTATCACTATTTATACTATTTATCTTATTTTCTTTATATATTAATTTATAACTTTCAATAATTATTAAATAACTTTAAATAAAATTAGAAATATATATTAGTTTACTTTGCTTTTATTAATTTTAAAAAAATAATTTTATTAAATATATCTTTTTATTTTAATATGTTTTTAATAAAAATTATACTACTTTTTACTTTTTTCATTTTAAAATTAGTTGTATTTTGCTTTTTTTCTAATATATTTAAGCTAGTATCTTATAGTAAAATTACAATATATAAAAATTAAATAAAAAATAAACACCTATAAAATAATTTTAATTTTTCAATTTCAATTAAAAGTAGAGTAGTAATCATTAAATTAAATTTTAATTAAATTCTTATTAAAATTATAATAGATGTTTGTTTTATTAACTAACTAAAATTCTAAAACCTTATTTTTTTAAATTTTATTTTTCAAGTTGTATAATTTTATATATTTATTAAAAAAAACTTAAGCTTTTTATCCAAATAGAATTTCAATTTATTGAATTAAAGTTAAATAGTAAGTAACTTACCAAATCTCATATATTCTTCCTCTATAAACTAACCTCTTTTAACGTTGTTTACTGGAGTAGGAGTGGGTTTACTATTTACTGAACTTAATCTCGAGCTGGTAGGGGTAGTAGTAGGTGCTGAGCTTAATCCCGATTTGGTAGGGGTAACAGTAGGTCCACCGGTTAACGTATTGGTAACCACCGATTCGACCATTTCGTTAGCATCAGAATCTTTAATCAAATTATGGTTTAAGTTGTTGCGTAGTTGAGCACGTGGTAATTTAACTTTATAGATTTCGATTGCGTCGCCAATCTGAAATATTTCTTTATAAGGGGTAGGGGCCGGGTTCGGTTTAGAACTGGTGGGACCGGTTGGTTTTACCGACGGGATAGTAGTTGTAGGACCGGTAGGTAAAGCTGATCCTAAAGTTGAGCTAGGCGTTGGAATCGTGTGTTTACTTTCATTTACGATTTGTAGATTTAAACTAAACACCGTACCGCTTAATAAACCGGTTATTAATAACAGTAAGTTGAGCTTGTTGTTGTTGTTGTTGTTGAATAGCATTTTTACAGTGGTTGATATATTCGTTTAATAATTTTTCAGCTACTTCAAGTAGTTCGTATCTATTAATTAACCGGTAATTAACAAAGCGTTGAAAGGGTTAGTACCAGACTATAAGTAGAAGGGTTGATGAAGATTTTTAGTACATGCTCGGCTGTTTATATACTGCTCTAATTTTTGCGGACCTTTTTAAATATGTGTATATAATTAAGAAGTTTTATTAATCTATTACACTTATCTGAGGTTTATTTTTACCAACCGCTTCCGTATTAGCTATTTACGCAAGAACCACTTCCATTTTATTAGTCGTTGCTACTATTTAAAATATTGACGATTTGTCACTTCTAATTAAAATGAAGCAACTTGATAAGGAACTATTTTCTAAAACTAGCTTATTGTAGCGCTTTAAAAGCAAGCTGAAAAAAATTTTGAATTAATATTTTAGAAATACATACCGATAATTCACTTTTTTAAATTTTTTTGTAAGCAAGTATCCAAAACATATTTCATTTAAAGGTGTACTAATAAGATAGACTATTTAGAAACTAATACGTAGATATAGGTAATTATTAATAAATAGAATTGATGAGATAAATTACTTTATTTATATATTAAAAATAAATCGGATAATATAAATATGTAAAAGCTATTAATTTATATATTTAACGAATAGTTTCACTATTATCATTTTTATTAAATTAAATAGAGATTTATTTTACGTTTAATATACTGAAAATCAAACTAAATCCAAATACTTTTCTATAAAAAGTATCAACGTATACCTTTATTAATAGAATGACCTACTTCTTTTAGTTCTAAAATAAATATGATGTTAAACAAACTAAACAGTACAAGTGTATCTACACCATCTACAACTATAAAAATATTTCAAACAGCGATTAACACTGCAACTACTAATGGTATGAACGATGTTCCTACATCGTTTTCAAGTTCTAGTACTTTTTCTAATCGGATACCCAATTATAAAAACTCTATAAATACTAAGAATCAGCCGAGTCAGCCTATACCAACTATGACAATAAATTCAAATATGAATTTAAGTACTAGTACCTCAACAAGTTCAACGAGTATATCAACCGAAAATAGTAGTAATAACAATAATTATAACAGTAATAATAACAATACTAATAATAGTAATAATTATCGTTATAGTAATCGTAATCGTAATAGTAATAATTTTGATCGAAAAGCATCAACTACTATAACTAATTCAAATAGAATTAGTAGTTCCAACGAGTTGATGACCTACTCTACCAAGAAAGTCATGTCTACCGATACGAATACGGTAGCCACAACTAGTACCAAAGACAACAGTACACATAATATAAACGCATCAGCTGCCGATTTAAATGTTAAATTTGGCTTGAACTTTATCTTCCTTATAGGATTATTCCTAAGCTTAGCTAAACTACCATAAAAGTGAGTTAATTAAAAGTAAAATAAATTAACAGTTCTATTTTTTTAATAACCGATTCGTTTTTAATACTACTTAATTTTTTTGGAACGTAACTTTTTCAATATCTATTTTGGATCGGATGTAAATTGAACATTTGATACGTTTCTAGTATATAATCAAATTTATACTTCAAATTAAAAAATTAATTTAATTTAATTTAGCTTTTATATAAAGGAAATTGTACCATTTTTAAAAAGGTATAAACTTGCTAATTTAAGTGTATGAATATACTTTATATTTAAAACAAGGTAAGATTCAGAATTTTATATTAATTATAGATTATTTTATATAGAAAAAATTAATGTAAATTTAATTTTAAAAATATATTAAATAAAATTTTACTTAGGCGTTACAAAATACATATATATATAGTATTATTTTCGATAGTTGTAACAAAAATGATTAATAGTCATATTATAATTTTAGAGTTTAACTACTCAAAAAAAAATATAGAAACTTAGAACAAGATCAATAATATAGATAAAATAGCAAATTAACAGTTAATGTACCCAATTTATTTTAGAATAGTGTTTATTTTTCCTTGTAAAGTTTGTATATAAAATCACAATTTAAAAGTTATTTGGTATTATAAATTAGAATTTACCTACTTTAGTTTATTTAATACTAAAAATTTTAATTAAAAATAAAAAAATAAAAAGTTTAAAGTAGAGCTTTTTAAATTTGTAAATTATATAATTAACTTAAATTAAATCAACCTATCATTTAACTAAATATTAAAAATAAGCTAGATTTTTAAAAAATATATTAACTTACTTTTACTACTATTTTAAACTTTAAACAATATTTTATATTTGCAAATAGAAATTATTTTTATAAAAAATATAGTAGTTTATATATATAATTAGCTACTTTTAAAAGTAGCTAAGTCTAATATTAATGTACTAATAATGATAAATTAAGCTAATAAAATCAGCTAAAAATTAAAAAGAATTATTTTATACTTAAAATATAATAAATTGCTTTATTTTAAGCTTTAAAAATATATTTAACAAATTTTATTAAAAGAAATTTATATTTAAAAAAATAGAAAACATCTTTTTATATATTGAAAAGTATATAATATTTAGTATAACTTACCAAAATTTAAAAAAAAAACTTTATAAATCTTTATAGTTTTAAGCTATAAAGATAAAATATTGTTATAATATTAATATTTTATATATTAATAAAAAAATAGAAATTTATAACTTATATTTAATATATAAAGTAATTTTAATACTAATATTTTTATAGTATAATTATAAAGATACATAAATTTACTTAAACAGTTTTATTTTAAGTTTTTTAAAAAGTTTTATTTAAAACACTATTAAGTTATTTTAATATACAACTTTTTTATATAGTTACAAAGCTACTTTTTATACTACTTTAATAATAAAAAATACTAATATTAAAATATAGCTTTAATTTTATATAATAGAAAACTATATATAGTCTAGATTTTAACTTAATTAGAAATATTTAAACAGCCTTTAAATTTTACTTAAAAATGCTAAAAAAAAGTTTATTAAAACTATACTTTACCTTTTTCTATATAGTAAAAAGAAATAATATTAATAATTTATAAAATTATATTAAGTGTATCTTTTTATATAGTAAAAAAAATAAAATACTAGTAAAGCTAGCTTAAAAAAGCTTATAAGTAGCTATAAAAAGTATATAGCCTTTAGCTATATATTTTTAATAAAGTAGTCAAAGCTTAAAATTTATAGCTTTTAACTATATATTATAAAAGTAAGTATTAAAAAAATAATTTGTATAAATATATCTTTTTTTTTAAATTTTAGTATTTAAAAGATAAATATATATTTTTAGCTAATTTTATTTTCTTAATTTTCTATTATTTAATTTTTAAATTTAAATTTAGATACTTTTAAAAGTAGTTAATTGCTTATTTATTTTTAATTTTGCTAGTTTATTTAATAAATTGCTAATAAAGCTTTTTTAAAATTTAAACTTAACTTATATCAGTTTTTTTTAATAGCTTTATTTACTAAATAGCTAGCAAATTATTAATTATTATTTTTTAAATAAAGTTATATAATAACTGTATAAAAAAAATAGAATATAGTTAATAATAATTAAATTAAAGCTAAAAAAAGATACTTTTTTGTTTAAATTTTTTGAATAACATTTATTTAAATATATTTTAAACTTGTTAAAAAACAGTAACTTTTTAAAAATAGCTAATAAAAAAACTATATGAAAAAAGATTAGATTGTATTTAAATATATATTTAGTATAAAATTTTAACTAGTATACTAATTACTAAATTATTAATTTATTATTAATATTATTAGCTTACATATTATATACAAGCTATTATAATATTTTTTATTAATTAAATTAAATAAAGTAAATATAAATATAAATATTATAAATTATTTTTTTAAATTAAGCTAAGCTAATATATATATACAAACTAACTTATTTAAACAGAAAATTTTAAATTTACTGAAAGGTTTAAATTCTTAAATTTATAAAATATATGACAATATTAAATTTTTAAGTACTATTTAAACTTAAGAAAATGTATAAAATTTATTTTCCATATATTTATATAGTATTTAATAAATATTAGTAATATTTAATAAAATAAACTCTTCATATACTTTTCAATTTAAATTTTTTCCAATAAATTAGGTATCCAATACAAATATATATATACTTTTTTATTTTTTTTTCTTTTAGTATTAAAAGTTAGTTCTAAGAGTTAGTTTAAATTAAAAAAATTAAGATGTAATAAAATATACTTTATTTAATATAAGAATTAAGTAATTTCACTATATCTTCGCTAGAATATTGATCAAATATCTTCTTTAAATCGTGTTTTTCATTTAGCTCTTTCCAATTTTCTTTTATATACATAGTAGCGTAATCATATAAAGTATCGGTAATTTTAAAATAAAAACAAAAGCTTAGAGTTTCAAATATACTTTCGAAGTTATCTAAAATTAATATAAAATACTCAAGTGCTGCATTAAATTTGGTTATAGCCCATTCATTCAGTTTAGTGTAAATTTTTATAATACTATTAATTGATTGGATTTTAACAGTTGTATTATTTACTTTACTAGTATATAAAAGTTGTAGAATTGTCTTGAGCTCATCATTTGAAATACCCTCAACACTAATAATTCCGATTATGCTTTCTTTTAAATCTTGAGTGAACATGTCTTTAAAGTATTTATAATGTGTTGCTAATATAGCCTTGTGGGCACAGATACTTTCTACAGTTTTATTATTCTTATTTTCACTACTCTTTTCGGTTATTTGAAATTTTACATCACTATACACACCTTTATCAAGTAAATATTGGTTATTATTATAATCGATATTTTCTGGATTCAGTTCTTTATCTCTCATAAAATAGTGAATATATAAGTCCTTAGTTAAACTTTCACTACTAATACTATTATAAGCTTTTAGAAGAATAAATTAGTAAGAAAAAATGTTATTACTCATTAAACCATTATTCTGAAGAATCATTACAGCACCATTTTTAATTTTCGGAGTTTTCAAAACAGTGTTACTTTGGTTTATATTAAACTTATCTGAATTTGTAAACGTAAACTGAATTTCACTTTCAATAAAAAACCTTTCTTTATCAGGATTATTAACTATATTATACATAACGTATCCTCCAAACTATATTAATATATATTTAAAAAATATTACCATTAGTCTGTAATCTTTTTGAATAAATATGAATTGTTGCTTTACTACATTTACACTCGATAAAATTATATGGATTTCCTACAGTATCAAAACTAACTCTTACATAGGAAACGTTGGACATTTAGGCTCAAAATACAATTATTTAATTTAATTTAAATACCAGTTTTGTTTATTTCAAGCTGATACAATATAAATTGTAAATTGGTGTTAGTGTCGTGATTTGTTATTTTTATTAGATTTTTAATCATATTTATAATACAAATATTTATATTTAACTTATAAATCAAGCTTTAGATAGTAACCTAATATTTAATATATGTGACTATTATTTTCAATGCATGACATCGTTTATATTTTAAGCTTTGATTATAATTTATATATACCAAATATCAAAAGCTAATATTCATAATTATGTATCATTTCATAATAAAAATACTTGTAGAAGTTATAAAATATAATATTTTTAAAAACTTTTGTATCGAAACAAAAAAGTAAAAGCTTATTAAGTTTCATATTTTATAGCTTATTATATAAAATTTTAATGATATATTAGACTTTAAATATACTAAAATTAAAATTATTTTTTAATATATAACTGAAATATATGTTCTGTAAGGATCTCAGATCTTTAATACTTAAACAAACTTAGATATATTTTAAAATAAATTATTCAAGTTTGACGGTTCCGATACTAATAATTTGAATGTCTAAATAATTAAGGCCAAAGATGTCCTAAATTTATATCTTTATTATGTTTTGACGACATTTAAGATATTTAATATTCCCAGTCTAAAAAGAGAACTAAAAAATACTTAATAGATCATTTATATAGAAAATTGCCTTTGATTTTAATAGTCATTTAGTTTAACTTATAATTATATACGTGTTTAAATTTTATCTTTGTTCGATTTCCTACTTTATATATTTAATACTACGGATAAAAATATATATTTCCAAGGTAGCTATAGCGTCAGCATCTTAACCGTATTAAAAACCATTATTATATATTTATTATATTCAATACTGTTCTATTATTGTATATATCGTAGATTACATAATGTGTTTAATTTACTCACCGTATTGAAGCACTATCTTATTTATTATATAATTTTTCACATTATAATCAGCTTATTAAATGACGATTCTGCAGTCAAGGTTCATTACTTTGATAGTTTCCTATAAAATTGTACATGCATTATTTTTAAAAGTTTCATATTAAAAAAGTAAAGTTATATATATATGTGTTTATATTTTTATTTAGTAAATATTTAAAAAATAAGTTCTTTACTTGTTTACTAAATAAAAATAATACCATTAATAGTATTTAACAAAGTAATAGATCAAAGACTTATCTATAAAATCTAATCAGAACCCATTTATCAATATAAATTTATAGACAATCACCTAGCTATCTAATTAAGTATAATTAAGCTCAATCCCTTGTATAATTGTTCTGTAACTGCTTTTTTCGAATTTTTTCTTTCAAAACTTAGATTTAGAAGTATTTTTTTCTTCATTTGTCTTATATTAGTACAATTTCTTAAAATTAAGTTAGTTCACAGCACCTGTTTCACTTATCTAATATATTTAATAAAAAATTTACAAATTCAATGCTTAAACTATTAGGCTTTTAATAAATAACTAAAAACTAAACAAACTAGTAATATAAACTAATTATAAATACTATTTTTAAACCTAATCTTTTTAAACTAGCTTTCTTTTCTATTTAATTAATCATTATAAAATATTTCTATTTTTTAAAGTTAAAAGCAATATATTAGTATAAAATAATGTAATTAAATTAAATAAGTAATAACTATATTATCAAATTTATAATTAATTTTAATTTTAATAAACTTAAGGTTTTTAATAATAGTTAACTAATATTAAGTAATATTTTGCAAAGTTTTTATTAAATTAAATAGAAAAAATTATACTATTATTATTTAATTATTTTTAAATTTTATTAATATTTAGTTAGTAAAAAAAGCTATATTAATTTAAAGTTATATTATTTATATAACTATTAAAACTTATTAGGTTGGATTTAATTTTTATTATAAATAAATTAAGTTAATTTTAAAAACAATAAAATAAAATTTTACTTTTAGGTATAAATAATTTAAAAATATATAAAAAAAGTTAAAAAATAGTAGCTAAAAATATTATAAGTGATAGTAAGTAGTATATTTATTTACTTATTTATTTTAACTATTAAAATTTATATATTAATAAATAAAAAACTATTAAAAGTTAGATTTTAATTATTATTAAAGTTTAGAAAAAAAATAAAAAAGTAGTAAAATAGTATATAAGAAGAAATAGTATATAATAAAATAAATATTATATTATATTTTATATTAGTTTATTATTAGTTTTATTTTATATTATTTATTTTTTATATTTACTTAAACTTTTATTTTTGGTTTAGCTTTAAAATATATGGAATTGCTATAATAGAAATTCTAATTTAAAAATCGCTATATTAAAAGTATAATTAAGCAAATTGTTCTAAAAGAAATAGTAGTACTTATATAATAATAACTTTATAATAAATAGTTATAAATAGAGTTTAATAGCTTATTAAAAACTTTATATTCTAAAGTATATTAATTAAAAAAATTTAGATTAAAATAATAAATAAATATATTATAGTAGTTAAATAAATAAAGTATATTAATTATAATTTTATAAAATTTTATAGATAGTGTAAAGTAAATATAAGGTATTTAAAGATTTTAGTAAAAGTATAAAAATATAGTAAAAGCTAGAAATGTTTATAATTAAAATAGGCTATAATAAAAATAATAGTACTATATTAAAAAAAAAACTACTAAAAATTTAGTAATAGAAGAAAATAGCTATAAAAGCTAATAAAATATAAATATAATATTTAGCTACTTACTAAAAGGCTAAAATAACTACTTATTTAAATTTAATGCTTAGGCTAATTTTAAATAATTTAGAAGTGTGGAAAAATAGCTTTAGTTAACATTATTTATTAATTTTATTTTTTATTATAGTTATAACTTTTATATAATATATTTAAACTTATATAATTTTTAAAATAAATTTTATTATATTATAGTATAAGTGTTTTTATATATTTATTTATAATCATTATTTAAACTTTTTCTTTATTATTACTTAATGATTAAATAAAAAGTTAGTTATAACCTTTTATAATTATTTGTAAATTTTTTTATTTTTACTTTACTAATATTTTTTATAAGTTTTATAGCTTTATAAAGCTAAGTATACTTTTTATAACTTTATAAATTATTTATAAATAAGATAAAAAATTTATATTAATAAATTAGAAGTTTAAAAAGGCTTTTAAAAGAAAACTAAATAATTAAAAGTAAATAACTAAACTTTTTTTAAATTTTAAAAAAAAATTATATCTAAAAAATAAAAAATCTAACTAACTTTTAGAAAAAAATAAAGTGAAAACTTTCTATTAATAATATAAAAATTTAAATAATTTTTAGAAAAAAGTTAGATAAAATTATATTTTAACTATTCTTTTTTTTAAAAAATCTAAATTTTATTTATAAACATACTTTGAAAATATTATTAAGTTAAAAAATTAAAAGAGTAATTAGAGTTAAAAATGTATAATATATTAGCTATAACATTATCTTAGCTTAAACAATATAACTTATAATTTTAGCATAATGTACCTATTATAATAATTTGTATTAAATAATTCTATATAATACTATATTTATAACAGCTGTATAATAATTAAGCTTTTTAAAATTATAATATAGAAAATAGTAAAAACTATAATATAATATATATATACTTATAATTTAATCATTAAAAAATCTAATAATATAACTACATAGTTAGTATGATACTCTTTAAAACTATATATTAAGCTATGCTTTTCTTTTGACTTCTTCTAGTTTACTTAGAATTTTAAAGTAATATACTAATGTAAAATACTAGTAATATTAAATTTTATACAAAAATTGAAAGCTCTACACTTATCATTAAAGGTATCTGCAGCTATAAAACTCTCAAATGTTATATTAGATTTTGTTGTATCTCATTTGCTAAGCTTAAAGTATATATCCATAATATTGTAAATGAATGCTTCTTTGAAAAATATTTGTTTACCTTTCCAAAGTATAGAAGATATATAATAAGTTTAAGTTGACTATAAGAAGTACAATTTACTTATATAGCCTTGATCAGGGTTTTCTTAAAATTCAAAGTGAGCATATCTTTGAAATATTTAGATTAAGTTGTCAGTATAGCCTTGAATCGTAGTTTTTATTACATTTAAATTGCTAGAAACTATATGGTTTTTTTTTAATTTAATAGCAGGTTTTAATTTGGTTAGCTTTAAACACGTTGCTATTTTTATGTTCTAAATTTAATACAAGTTATATTAGTTTATTGTTAGGCTTTGAAGTTTTGTCTCTAAGATGGTATTATTAACAAAGTAAAATCAGTTTAATATCAGATATGTAAGATGGTATTATCTCGAAATTAAAAATTTAGATACGCATACTTGTTTAGTATGATATCATATTTGTGTCCAAACAATAAGGCTTAAAAAAAGGCAAAGTAATTTCACTGATTTCCAAATTCCTTTTCAATTTTAAGATGTCTAACCGAGCATTAAAAAAGTTAAATCAACTTAACAACATTGAAAATGAAGGGATAGAAGATGAGTTATTAAACGTTACTACTTTGAATAAAAATAAGAAAAACAAAAAGAAGAAGGATAAGAATGTTAACCCTTTTTTAAATCTAGAAGAGGATGTAAACGAAAGTGATGAAGATGTCTTAATTACTGGTGTTACTAACGTATTCAGTGCAGTACATATTTTTAATTTATTTATATGTATTAATTTTTTGTGTTTTTATATTTAGCTGGATTTGAATGACGAAGATGCAAATACTATGGAAGATATAGAAGATGAAGAAAGTGAAGTTGAAGTAACTTTTACTAATTAGAATCAAGTATTTTGACTATTTCTTTTAGATCAAACCAGTAAAGAAAAATGTTAGTAAGCAGAAAACCAATAAGAAGAAGAACAAAAAACAAAATAAATCAACCCAACAACCAGCCTTAGATTTAGATTCGGATAATGATTTAGAAAGTATTTTAGCAAAAGTTAATTCCAAGTATTTTTTTATTAAAAATAGATGATTTACAGGTTTATAAAATTAGAGTCGATGATCTGGTTGGAAATCAATCCGATAGCTTGAAAGATATAAAATTAAAACAGATTTTGCAAGTGGATACCAAACATTTAGATTTGATTAATGAAGCTATAAAACTATTTGGTAAAAAGATAGTAATTCAATTATAATTATACTATTTTTCATAATATTTTTAATTATAGGTAAATAAAGAATTCGATAAATTAAAATACGCAAAGTAGATTTTTAACTGCAAACCTGTATTAAATTTTTTGGGTAGAATTTCGGGTCGGTTATTACTAGTAAAGCCAAGATCGAACTGGCCTTACTTTCCTCCTAACCCAGTGACTATGGAATTTATACCTGGTTCGAATTCATTTAAATTTAACTACAGTGAAACTTATACAGATACGCAACAGGATTTTTATTCACGGGTAGCGACTAACAATCAAGAGTTACTAGTTCAACTTTTTCATACCAACCCTTACCATATAGACACTTTGTTACAACTTTCCTACATTTTAAAAACTTCGGGGGATGTACAAAGAGCTGGTGAAATCATAGGTAACCTATTTTAATTAAGTATTAATGGATGTGCTAAATTTTTGTTTTTTTTATCTAGAGCGTGCTTTGTTCGTATTCGAAAAAGCTTTTCATCCCGACTTTTCAATTTTAAAGGGTAATTGTAAATTGGATTACAACCTACTAGATAATAGGTAAACCTGGATTACTTAAACTCAATTTTTATATCTATTATATTAGGTCGTTCTACTTAACTCTATTCAAACATATCCAGTTTCTATCTAGGCAAGGGTACTGGCGTACCAGTTTAGAATTCTCTAAACTACTACTTAGGTAAGTTTTATATATTAACAATATCTTTAACTTTAAATTGTAGTTTGGACCCTATAAACGATCCTTTAGCTATATTGCTCCAACTCGACCCCCTCGCTATCAAATCGAAGAGCTATACGTTCTTGGTTGAATTGGCTGAAACTATACCCGATCAAACCCAAAATTTACCTAACTTCTGTTTTGGTTTAGCAATGGCTAAATTCTATTTGAGTAAAAGTAAATCAGCACACAAGGTACAGTATTTTCAAATATTATATTAAGTTATCACTTTTTTTTATTTAGGGTGATGAAGATATAGCTGTAGACTACCTTGTCACTGCAATTCTAAAGTTCCCAGATGTGATTTTGAAAGTAATTCAAAAGAATTCGATCACTGCCGGTATTGATCTGACACTATTGCGTAAATTCAACGACAATATGAAAGCTATAGGTAATATTTATATATACTAAATTATCGCTTATTTTTGGTAGTTGAAGATAACAAAGGTTCTGCTATACTTCTACTTACCGGCCTTTACGTCGAACGATCTCACCTACTATGGAAGGATCCTGAAGTAAGTTTAGATCTCCTTATAACTTACTAAATTTAATTTATGTACCTTTTTAGGTTTTAGAGTTGTTGAAGTCTGCACTTACCAAAGTTATCGAAATACTCCAAGACCAAGACAAACGACTGGTTGAGGAAATCGAACCACTATGGAAATCGGATACTCTACTCCAATACGATTTAAGTCTACCACGCCATATTGTCTTAGACGGTAAAATCTAGATTCTGTACCATAATTTGAGCTAACTTTATGTGCTGTATACAGAGTTTTTCGATCTTAAACATCTACTACCGGATAACTTGAAATCTCAAACTACTTACATATTCGATCCCTATCCACCAACCGACGACACCGGATTAGGAACTAGATCTACACTACCCTCTATCTACTCCCACTCAGCTCAGCCACCCGTTCAGGTCTCCGATAATATGCTCCACTTGCTGGAAAGACTAGTCAACCGTGGCCATAACCGCAACTCGAGTCAGGATTCTATCGAACAGGTAAATCTTCCTTTTACAAATATATACCAATACATTTTTTTGTTTTCTAGGATGACGAACTTGAACAAAATGACGGCTCAAGGTATAACTTTACACCATACCAATACGTCCACTAACTTTCGTTTGACTTTAGCTTTAATTCTGACGACCTCAATGGACTCTCTCATCTTTCCGCAGCAGACCTTGCGACTCTCTATAACTTTACCAACCCTACTACCGATAATGCACCTCAAGAAGACACGGATAATGATGAAGACGGGATGTAGTTTGATGAGAGCCTTTAGATATGTTTACATCCTACTTTTTAAAAAAAGGAAATATCAAATTTAGTTTGTTTTTAAATAGAACCATCTTTAGGATATATTGTTCTTGATGGAAGTACTATTAGAAATAAATTTTAGAGTATGTTTTGATTAGACTTTTGAAATAAAATATTGTGGTTTAATATTTAATTATATGGTTTGGTTTTAGATAGAAATTGAATTGTCATGCTCTTTGTATTGATTTGTAACTTGGATCTAATCTAAGTAAAGTATATAAGTTGCTTTAAACTGTTTTGAAACTAATTGTTTTAAAAATAAGAAACCAAGCTAATGAAAATTAAACAATATAATTTAATTTAGAAATCAATATTAACTTTTTAAATTTTTTATATAGCTACTTAAAAATCTGGTATTTGGAAATAGTATTATTAATTTTAAATTAACTTTAACATATTTTAAATTTGTTCACTTTTTTTACTTTTTTATTTTAAAATTGCTTTTTAATAAAGAGTTATTTTTATTTTATTTTTCTAGCACTTATTATATAGTTTAATTACTTATAACTTTTAAATTAAAATGCAAATTTTATTTATTATATACTTAGAGTAAAAGAAAATACAAACTTGATAGTTTGTTAATATTTTTTTTAATCTTAAAAAAACTCAATATTATAAAGTTAAGATAAAAATAAAAAAATCTAAAAACTTTTTAAAAAATTAATACTGAGAAAAGTTAGCTTATTTTCTATATTATAAAAAATTATTAGTTAGTAAATATATTAAAAAACATATATTATTATAATAGAACTATATTATATATTAGTTTTATAAAACTAACTGCTTAAAATTAAATTATTTATTAATATAAGGTCATATTAAATAAATATATATATATTATATAAAAATATTTTATTAAAGCTAAACTATTACTCTATATTTATAAAAATATTTATTTCAATATTTATTTTTTAAATAATATATAAAATAAAGTAAAAATATATTAAATTTATATTATTATATAATATAGCTTTTTAGCTAATTAGCTAAAAAAAGGCTTATATTTAAATGATATAATTAACTTTAGTTTTTAAATATATAAATTTATTAAAATTATAGCTTTTATATATTTTTTACTTTTTATTAAAGCTATTTATAATTATAAATATATTATTAAAAAAGCAAAAGCTATTATTTATAGTAAATACTTTAAAAAATACTTTTTATTTTATTAAAACTAGCTACTTATTTATAAAGTATTTTAAAAATATACTTAAATTAAAATTATTCTTTTATTTTTTTATCTTTTAATATTAATAAAAGTTTACTATTATTTTATATTATAGTAGAACTAATTATTATTATAATATTACTAAAAAAATATATTAAGTAATTTTATAACTATATTTATTACTAAAATTACTTTTTTATAAATAGTAAATTATAATATTAATATTAATATTTAAAATTAAAACATTATATAAAAAGAAATTATTTAATATTTTAATTATTTATAAATTATAAATTAAAGAACAGCTTTAAATAAAAAGTTTTAAAAAATATTAAAATATAAATAACTTAATTTAATTAACTATATTTAATATTTATAAATTTATTTACTTTTATATATTTAAATTTTTTTAAAATGATGGTTTTTTTAACTATTTTAAATTATTTTTATTTTAATTTATTAGCTCTTTTTTTTAAAATTATTATTATTTTTATATAATTAAAATTTATATTAATTTAATTAATTTATTATTATTTAATATTTACTTATATATTTTTTATTAATTAAAATATAAACTTATTAGCTAAATAAACTATAATTTTAATTATATAATATATAAAATAATTTTTAAAGTTAGTTTTTTATAAATTTATATTATTTTAAAGTTTTTTTACTTTATTAAATATATTTTTTAGTTAATTAATTATAAGCTTAAGTAAAAAGTAAGTATTTTAGTTATAATATAAACTTAATTTAAAGATAAATATATAAGTTTTATTATATAGCTAAGTTAAATTTAAGAATTTTAATTTAATTACACTTTAAAATTTTAAAAATAAAATATAAAAAAGTTTATTTAAAGTAAAAAAAGATAATTTTATAATTTACTTAATAGTTTACTTATAAAAATATTATATAAGTTTTAAAAGATAAAATAAATAATTTATTTTAAAGATTACTAAGTAAGTAAGCTTATTATAAATCCTATTTTAAAAATATACTAAATTATTAGCAAATTATTTAAAGAAAAAATATAGACTTATATAGATAATAAAATAAGTACATTATTAAAAAACTTTAATTAATTGCTTACTTTATAGTATTATTATATTATAAACTTGTTAGTAAAATAAATTCTATTGTATAAGTTATTATTTTAGCTTAAAATATAGTATATCTAAGTTTATATTATAATTATTCTATATATATATTTAATTTTTCTTATTTTAAATTTAAATTATAGTTATTTAAAATAGCTTAATATTTTAAATTTTACACTTGCTAAAAAAATAAATTTCATTTTTATTATTAGTTAAAGATATAAAATACTTTATTTTAAGTTATAATACTTAAATATATAGTAAATTTATTATTAAAATAGTTATTTTTTAATTTTTTTTAGTTTTTACTTAAATTACTTTTTATAAAAATTTATTTTTTTACTTTATTTTTAAGCTTAGTTATTAACTTAATAGCTATTTTTTGTTTTTTATATAATAGCTTTTAAGTTATTTTTAATTGTTTACTATTTATTAACTTTTTAAATTATAATTTGAAAGAAAGTATAAGCTAATTAAATTATTTATAACTTTATATTTATTAATATAGATTTTATAGTAATAGCTTTAATTATATTATTTATTATTATATTAGCTTATATTAAAAGTCATTACTTTTTTTATATTTATCAATTTATAAACTAAAAAGCATATATTAATAAAATTAAGTTTTCTATTTTATTAATTTCTACTTTAACTAATATTATGTTTAAATTTTAAATAAAGTTATTAAATTAAATTTATAATTTGGTAGTTTACTTTCCTTCCATTTAATTTAAAAAAATAATAATTTATTGGTACTTATCCTTTATTAATAGTTGAAATAAAAAGTAATGGATACTAATTGAACTATTCAAAATTTTAAATAAGTTAAATGTAATTTTTAAACAAGTTATACTTACCTTTATATATATATATACATATATAAATATAAGAAACAGGTTTTTTTATTTTTTAAAAATCCGATTTTATTATTTTGGTAATTTACATTCTAAACGAACTAATTTTAAAAAGTTAAGGAATTTATATCCGGTACTACTTTTACAATTTGGAAGTTTTCCGATTTTAATGAACTTTTCATAAAGCTTATAAATTATAAGTTTCCAATAATTTTACGTAAATGGAGTTCTTAAAAGATGCTAATAAGTTCTAGATTTGTATTTGAGTTAGGGTTTGATGAATAAAATAGCTTTTATAGCATAAGTAAGGATAAAATTGGATGCAAGCACTATTTACGGATGGGTACACTTCCATTGTGGCAACCTTTAATATAGTTATTTTTTATAAGTATAATTTTAAAAGGTGGGCGGAAAGAGATAAACTAATCCTATTTTAACATCGCTTAACAACTGTATCACAAGGAATAGAAAGGAATAGAAAGGAATTTAAATCGAATGTAAGGTTACACTATTTAAATATATATAACCGTTACTA
This sequence comes from Capillidium rhysosporum, assembly GCA_037055185.1. Classification (NCBI taxonomy): domain Eukaryota; kingdom Fungi; phylum Entomophthoromycota; class Entomophthoromycetes; order Entomophthorales; family Capillidiaceae; genus Capillidium; species Capillidium rhysosporum. The sequence continues at coordinate 44,695 of JAWQFY010000008.1, forward strand.
TTTCTAATTTATCCATTGTAGTTTCTATATAGCGAAAGTCCTATTTGCTTTTACTAAGTACACCCACCTTAACTCTTTTCCCTAAATTTGTTAATAAAACGTCGATAAGTTAATATTGAACTTTACCCCTTGTCTCGAACCATTAAACAACAGTTGGTTGTATCATCCATCGAGAAACCTTTATACCTTTTTATAGTAATTACGCTTAATAATTTACCTATTTAATTTAATTTCACCGGCCTAGTTCTATACCAGTTCTAAATCTAGTATTGATGTTTAAAATGTATAGCAGATCCGAAGCTGATTCGTTTAGCTTAATAAAGTTATTTATATTTATAACTTAATTTAGCTGCTGTACCTTTAACTTGAATACCACTCAATTTATAGCTACGTATGAAAAGCAATTTAATTAGATACCTTATTTTAAATAGATATACGGCAACCGACTACCGAAATTGGGTCGGAGGAATCAGTGGTTATAAAAAGTAATACATGTATACCACCTAGAACCTATTAATACTTTAAAAACCTTTATAGTTAAAATTATAGCCGGTATATTTTGCGGCATAGTTTTTTAAGAATTATTGGATTTCCAATTTTAAAAAGTTAGTAACTTTTTTAAGGATTATTAAAATAAAATTTAATAGGTGGTACTCGTACTGTGCGTTAATAATATAATACGTGTAAAACAGTACATTCATTTTTATTTTTAATATTTTAAGTTTAAGCGATTTAAAATTATTCATTTGGTACGGACCGATTAATTTATAAATCCTTAATGTATCAATACGAAACAGTTAACACTACTATCAACTATTTAAGGTACAGTTCTTCTACTTGAGTAAAAATAAAAATAAAAATAAATAACTAATTATATAGATAAATAATTAAATAACTATATAGATAAATAATTAAATAATTAAATATATATATATACATAAATAAATAAATAAATAAAATTATCTATTGATGACTTCATCGGAACCAAATTATAATTTTAAAACGAACGCTTAAGTTTATCCAAGTATAGATTAGTTGAAACTAGATTTTTTCATAAAAAAAAGGGGTAACTCCTGGCTGATATGATTTTAATGGTTTCGATTATCGGAGTACTAAAGAAAGTTCTTTTTTAAATTAGTATTATCTTTTTAAATAGCTACGTTTCATATAATTATTGAATTTTAAACTATTAGTTGCTTTGTTGTAAATGAAACTTTAATAGTGTGATAAAATGATTACCATCGATAACGAGGCAAGTTTATTATAAGTAAATCTTTTTTTACAATTCCCATTTTATCCTATCCACTTGAACCCCTCAATTCGATTTCCACTTAACTCGCTGAAATTGTTCTAAAATTATATTGTCGGGGATGTTAATGTGATAGAAACTTTAAGCGCAATTTGCTACAAATGAGAATTGGCGTTATAATAAGTACTGGAACCAATTAAATGTTAATTTACTCGATTTGATTAACCAACAATTTAGCCAACCTAATTCAATTCGAAGTGGGAAGTACATGATGACATGAACCGAACTTGCTGCTTGATGTTTATCAACACAAGCATCGTTCCTATTCTTTATCCTAATTTAGCTATCTCGACACTGTTTGAGTAGTTCAATTTGCTTAAATTATCACTAATTTCAAAGCATAGTTCCCCCTTTATTTCCTATATTCAATTCCAAACTTGTTAAAAACCTAAAACTGAACAATCATCAGCTTGGCTTTATAAAATTACGCTTCAAATAAATTAAGCTTTAGATTAGTCCTAAATTTATTCGTAGGTTACCAATTTGAATTGGTTTTAAAAGTGTTGAAAAGCCGAACTTTAAACTATATATAAACGAAACGGTTGCCAAACTAGCGACAAAATCACCAATTTCTATTGTTACAATTCCTTTTTTCAAAATTCAAAAAAAAAATATGGGTTTAACGCACAATTTCAATTATACTTTCACTAAGAACGGTGCTCACCCAACTGTACCTTGTCAGTTTAACTACAGTTATTTTGATCCAGTACAAGTATCAGTTACGTCGTTGATCGCTGCTAATAATATTAGGAACGGTTCGATACCTTTTAACATCCTCGCCGAATTTATAAATTATAAAGTTAAAGCGTACATGCCTCGAGCTGAACTGTTTCAAATAAATAACGGTACTACTTTACCGATGTACTTGTACTCATTATTAGAACCGATAGCACCATCAACTTTATTAATATTAGGTAGTTTACACCTTTTCGAAAAGTTATGTGTATCCAACCGAATTAATTTAACTTATAGTGACCCTAAATTAGTACTTACCGGTTGTTTGATGTACACTTATAAAATAATCGAAGATTCACCAATATTTACTAGAACTTGGTCCCGGTTATCCGGATACGATATAAAAACGTTAAATTTAGTAGAAACTAGAATTTTAGAAATTTTAAATTACAGCTTCGATATCGATACAACTTTGTTCCGTACTTTACACGAAAGGGCTTTAACTTTTTATAAAGGGTTAATCGGCTTGAATACCAACACTAAAGTTACTACTCCTACTATCCCTAGAGCTCACCCTAGATTACATACAGTTAGTAAATCTAATAGGATAAATTCTCATATAGATCAAAATATTCCATACGCTAAACCTAATAGAACTTATCCCACTAAATACGTAGAGCCAATACTTTACCAATATAATTCGAGTTGTTTAGATCAAACTTATGTAACTCCTATTTTTAGTTCAGAAACCTACTCTACATACTAACTTTTTACCACATTTGCTTCGTTTGTTAATAAAATAAGTTATTTGCACTATAATAATAATTTAAATTAAAAATAAAATTGTATATATAATAAATATATTATTTAAAATTTATTCTTCTTATTTGAATATATTTTTATTAAAAAATAATAATTAAATTCATTTATAATTCGATTATTAAAATAATAATAATAATAATAATAATGATAAAATATTTTTATTGAAATTTTTATCCTATTTTATTAAAAAAAAAATTTTATAATAATTTTTATAACAAACAGGTTTATGAAACTTAAAATTTTTTATTATTATCAAAAATATCAAACATATAATATATATTTCAAATAAAATAAGAATAATTTTCTATCAAATTGTACCTACCAATTCGTAATATTTTACTAAATTTTTCCCAAAATCAGCAGGTTTATTGAACGAATTATAGTTCTGGAATAACGGGAAAACTTAGAAATAGTAAATTTAAAATAACATATTAAAAAAAATAACATCTACTTCTATACGAAACTTTTAGGTTAATTACTAATCGTTTAAGCTGCTTTAAGTTTTAAAGTTGGTCTACTAAACTAAGTTTATTCCGATATAATTATTAGAAAGGTTAAGCTCGGTTTGTAAGCATAAAGTTAAGTTCCAGAGCATTTAGCTTGGAATAACGAATTAGGTATGATAAACTTTTTTTTTAAAAGGGTATACATAAACTTAATTAATAACGTTACATTTTTATATGTGCTTATTTCTTAACCATCGTTGTAATGCTTGTCTTCACTTGGCACAATTTTATTATTATTAAAATTTTATCTTTTAATAAAATTCTTATGAAAATAAAATTAGAACGGTTCTTTTGATCATAAATTGAGATTTAACGACCAATTAAATTTTATTAATTTATTTTAAAAAAATAAATAAATTTAAATCGATTTTTTTTAAAGTTATTTTCAATACATTTGAAAATAAAATTTATCGTTACGATGATCTACCTATTATTTATAAAATAATTCTAGATAATATAAAATTTGATTTTTATAAAAAGGTGTAGTTTAGCGGATATAAACTAAAATTATAAATTTAAATTGTTTTAAATAGATACTTTTTACATCCTGCTAAAATTGATACTAAATTTATTAATTTATATATTTATTTATAAAAAAAATTAATTAGTTCGGATGTACTTTTACAATTTGCATTAAGGTTTTCAAGTTTAAATTTCGATAATAGCTAATTTTAAGTGAAAATTTATGTTGCATTTCAATGGAGTATAATAAATAAATAAATAAATAATTAAATAACTAAATAATAAATTTTTAAAATAGAATTCCATTTAAAAATTTTGATTCGCTTAATAAATTTAATTAAGCTACATAAACCGAATTAATTCTACATAAAAGTTAAGGAACGGAAAGTTGCTTTTAAAAGCGAGGAAGGAACGAGCACCTATTCTAGTTAAAAGTTTTAAGTTATAATTTAAGCATTATGAAATAATATTATTACCCCCTTATTACTTAAATTCAAATTTACAATTCATGTACAGTACAGTACGATGCGTTTGCACTAATTACTATTTAAAGTAATGTGTTTATTAGAGTACAACGTTCAATAAATATACTAATTTAGTAAAAGGTTAATAATTAGGGGTACTTTGGTTCAAACTTTTAAAACATTATTTAACAATAAGTACGCTTTCAGTATTAAATTTTTTAAATAAAAGCGATATATTATAGTATAATATACCCAATACTTATAACTTTAGCGATAATATTACCGTTGTATACCATTAAATAGAATTTCAATTTTTATACTATAATATCTATTTCCGTTTATCCACAGAACAATTTCTAACTTTAAATTTAAAAATTACTATAAAATTAGCTCATAAAAGTACTGGAAACATAAAATAAATTTAAAACTGATAAAAGGTTTATTCCTATAACTATAAATGGATAATTTAAAAATAAGGTGAGTAATTGCGTAAAATTTAGATAATTATTTAAAAGGTGGATAAATAGTTGCCACCTTAAAATGGTAATTAAAATTATTATCTATATATTTTTTTTTAAAAGTTATAAGTTAAAAATAAATTTTATAGGGACCACCTTATAAGAAACTATTTCCGTTCGTTTGAAATATACATTTATTAATTTAAAAGTAATAAAGTTAAATTTTAATTTATAATTTATTTATTTATTTATATATAAATCTAATTATTATTTTTTTTGGAGAAATTAAGTTTAGATCGTAATTATAACTATACAGTACTAAGCCTTAGTAAATAGAAATGGTTAAATTTTATAATTAGTTAAATTCTAATTGAAAATTATCTTTAGTTACTTGCTAATTTTTTAAAAATAAAATTTTAAAATTTATAGAACAATTTATTAAACTTAGTTAAAAGTGTTAATATAATATATATATTTATCTAAGTATCTAATTATATATAATATTCAAAGTACAGTACTTAATTTTATAAATTTTTAGTTGATATATTTTTAATAAAATTACTAAATTTATGTTAATTACTAAATTTAATTAGGTAAGTAAACTAGAATCTAAAATTATATAAAGTTAAAGTAATAAGAACAATTTTTATTTAAGTTAAAATTTAATTTACTATTTTATATCTATTTTTTAAATCTTTAAGTTTTAAATATTAAAACAATAGTTAAAGTATAATTTAATAATAGTTTACTAAAAATAACTTAAGAAGTAAAATATATAAAAGTGTTAATATAATAGTTTAATAAGATAAAAAAATAATTGATAGTTAAATAAAAGTCTAAATTAGTTAAAAAAAATAATAAAATATAAAATTAAAATATATAAATTATAATATTATAAAAAAATTACTATTTAATTATATTTATATTAAACTTTTTTTTTAAAAATTTAATAATTAAAATATTAACTAATAAAGCTTAAAATAATTTTATTAATATATAGTTAAAGTAAAAATAGCTACTTTTAAAATATAGCTAATATAAAATAATTATAATAAGAGTAAAAATAATATAATTTTTATACTTATTAAGCATAATATATATAATATTTTTTTTAATATTAAAATTAATAACTTTTAGCTATAGATTTAAAAAAATATTAAAAATTTATAATTTATAAATAAAAAATTAGCTGCTTTTATAAAAAAAGTTTAATATAAAACTAAAACTTAATATAATTAGGTTTTAAATAAATATTATTTAGTTAGTTACATATATATAACTTTAAAGTTTTTAACTTATTTTATTAAAAACTAGCTAAAAATTATTTAAAAAAAAGAAAATTTTAATAAAATAAATTATTTATTATAATATATTAAAATTTAAATTACTAATATAAATTTAGTTTTTTAAAATTTATTATAATAACTTTAAAAAAAAGTATATTTATAATAAAAAATATTTTAATAACTAATTTTTATATTTTATATTTTTTAGTTATAAACTTTAAACTTTAACTACTTTATTTAAGCTTTATAGCTATTTATAAGTTTTTTTAAATTAGTTTTATTAGTATTTAACTATTTTACTAATTTAAAAAAATACACTTAATATAATTTTATAAAGTATTAATATTGTTTTTTACTAAGTAAAAAAAAGTAAAGTATAATTTTGATAAAGTTTTTTATAGTATTTTTAAAATAAATTAAGATATAAGCTATTAGCTCTACTATATAAAGCTATATATAATATTAAAATATAGCTTAAATATTAGCTAAAAAGCTTAATACTAATATTTTTAATTATTATAATAGTAAAAAAAGTAGCTTTACTATTATATAGCAAAGTTATATATTAGAATAACTTAATAAAGTTTAAAAAAAATTTAGAATAAAACTATTTAAATAACTATATATATTTTTATACTTTTAAAGCATAGCTTTAAAAATTACTTTTTTATTATTAAATTTATATAAGTTAAAAGTTGCTATATAATTACTATTTTTAGCTATAAGCTATAAATATTTATAATTTTAATTAGGCTAATATATATAATTTTATTTTAATAGCTTTATTATTAAAATATTATACTTATTAAATTTACATTTACTTATTTAGCTTTTTTATAAAAATTTAAATAATATTATTTAGATTGTATAATTTTTAGATATTTTCTTAAAAAAATACTTTTATATTAAGCTAGCTATTTTTTTAAACTATTTTAGTAATATACTATAGTATAAAAACTTTATTTCTATATTTTATAAAGCTTAAAAACTATTTAATTATATAAATATTTACATTTTTTTCATCTATATTAAGAAAAAAAATGTAAAAGTATAACTTTATAAACATTATAATACTATATAATATATTATTATATACTTTTTAATAATATATAACTTTACAAAAAAAGCAACTTTAAAAATTTATAAGTAAGTAAAAATATATTTTATTTTATTATATAAAGTAAATTAAACTAATACTTTAGCTATTTTAAAATTTAAAGTAGTACTTTAAAACTATACTTTAAAATATTATAATTTTGCAACTTATTTAAACATGCTATAAATTTTTATATAAAGTATATAAGTTAAAAGTATATATATATTATATATAATATAAGTTAAATATTTAATACCTATTTAAGTATAATAATTTTTAGCTTATTTTTATATTACTACACTTATTTAATAGGTATAATATAAGCTATAACTTTTTATTTTTTTAATAATTATATAATAAAAATATTAATTTCTTTTTAAATATAAATGTTTTATTTAAAATTTTAATATATATTTATAATGTTATTATAGTAATATATTTTAAATAATTAAAAATAGCAGCTAAAAATATATATATTTTAACTATATTTATATATAATAAATATTAAGTATAATATTATAAAATTTTATTAATATATAGTATTTTCAAAAATAGTAGTAACTTTTTAAAAATTAAAAATTTTAATGACTTTTGGTAAAGTATTCTAAATATTAAAATATTTATAAAATTATATAAAAATAATAAAAAATTAAAATATTTTAATTTATTATTATAGATAACTAAACTTTATTTATATAAAGCTTGATTATAAAAAAATAGTTATATTATTAATAAAAAATAAGTTATTATAGCATTAATTTTTGAAAACTTTAGCTATAAAATAATTAATATATCATTTTAATATTAATAAAATATAGTAAATAAAACTTTTTTTTAAAATAAGCTAAATTTAATTAAAAACTAAATTTTATAGCTAGTTTTTAATTGATATATCTAAAAATTTAGTAATAATAAATTTATAAATAAATTAAATATAATAAAATTTTAAAAAGGTAAAAAATAATTAAATAATATTAGAAAGTAAGTCTAAAAAATATAGAAAATACTTATTAGCCTAAAAAATTAAAATATATTTATTTAGCTATTTATAAAACTATAAATATATTTTTATCAAATTTATAAAAAAAATAAAAAAGTAAAATAGCTATATTAAATTGATGTAATTAGTTATAAATTAGAAATTTATTATTTATGGATTTTAATAGTCATTGCTCTATATTTTAGTATAACTAAATTAAGTAATTTTTATATCTTAGATTTTTGTAAAGTTTATTAAATTGGTACTTTATACTATATAACTATGTAGGAAATGTTGGTGATGTGGAAATTGCTACACAGTGGTATAAATAATATATAATATAAAAATATATTTGCTAAAAACATACTTTTTAAACTATTTAATATATTATTATTATTTTAGAAATATTATTAGCTATAACGTAATTATACTCAAATTGAAAAATATGGATAATTAAAATAAAAGTTTAAGCTACGTTAAAATTTAAGTAGTAGCATATATTTTATTATTTTTGACTAATAAAGCCATAAGTTCTTAGGCTATATTAAATTATGAATTCCATTTTAATATATATATATTATTTTAAACATAAATACAAATTAGTATACTAATTTACAGCAGTGGTATTTATTTTAGCTATAATTTCCCAGACAGTTTCTGTATAAAAAACTAGGCACTGTATATGAATGAAGCTTTGACTGAATACATAGTATCTAACTACTCAAATTAACAAGTAATAATAAAATTTAGCAGTTCTGGATTTATAAAAATAATCGTTAAATATAAGTATGAGCTCATTACCTAAAGGGTATGATAAGTATATCGTTAAAAAACTGGCTATCTGAGTTTAGTTTTCCATTAAGCTTAAAAATATATTTGTCCTACCTTAATGTTTAAAATGTTGGTGTAACTCAACGATTTGTTTCGGAGCACCTGCTGCTGAGCTCGGGGCTAAATAATTTGAGTTTAAATCGACAGAATTTGGAGGGCAAATTTTAAGTTATTTTTAGAATGGGGCTTTGATGGGGTATTTCAAACTTTCAGTTATAGTTACGGTATTTTTCAAAAAATTAATCCATCCCTACAATTTATTGTCGAACCCATCCAAAAAAAAGCAATGCTGTCAAATCATATAGATTTAATCAAGGAATCTAATGACTTTCATTAGGTAATTGATAAGGCGGAGTGAACTCAAATAATTAAACCATTCTATCTAAAATTTAATTCCAATTACTTTATAAACATTCTATATTCGCAACCATTTTCATTTAAATACTTTTAGCTTTGCGTCAACAAAATGGTCAACTTTGGTTCCTACCAAACTTTATGTCAATCAGCTCCACTTACAGTATGCCCTTATGTACAAGATGATTTAGGCGTAGTACCTAATTGCTACGCTCGTTCAATGAACATTTATAATGGTGCTTCAGTTTTTGAAATTTGTAAGTCATAACTTTTTATATTAACTAAGTATATATTTTAGCTGCTCTCATTGTTTATGTATTGACTCTAATTTTGTGCGTTTTCATGATATACTCTATAAAAACCAAGTACACCGCTATTGGTAAGATTAACTATTATTAACTTTTAGCTAATTTATTTATCTTTTAGGCCGCAAAGAAATTGTCATCTTCTTTTATATTTTCATGCTTCAAGTTATTGTAGAGTTTCTTTTAGTTTCCGGAATTATTCCGATTTCTTCCGCGGGCTATCCAGTAAGAAATAAATTTCGAAGTTATACTAATTTGATGTAGTATGTTGCTGCTGCTCATATCGGCTTAATAACAGCTTGTTGTTGGAGTTTATTCCTTAATGGTTTTGTTGGTTTCCAATTTTTCGAAGATGGTACTGCTTTATCTCTTTGGGTAATTTATAGGTTTATTTTTGTTCTCATATTTTATAGGGTATTCGCTTGACTTCTTTAGGAATTTTCGGAGCCTCTGGGTTTGCTGCTGCCGCCACATTTTTAGAAATTGGTGGATTGAAACGCAATAATCCTTTAGCTTTATTTGTTATCCATCTTATATTTAATGGCGTTTTACTTTTAATCTATTACATTATGCAAATAGTTCTTGTAATTAACAATCTTGATGACAGATGGCCTATAGGTAATTAATACTGTTGATGCATTTCTAAAATTTTAAGGTTCTGTAACTATGGCAGCTGGTTTCTTTACCGTAGGTCAAGTCATTCTTCTCCAATTTTCTAGCGACATTTGCCGTTTAATGGATCATTACTTTGATGGTTTCTTTTTCGAAGCTTTATGTACAATGGTTTCTAGTATGATGATATACAAATACTGGGATTCTATTACCAAAGAAGATTTGGAATTCTTTATTGGTGGCAAAGCTAACCAATGGGAAGTTAAAGAGCTTTTGGAAGATGACCATTGATTTTAGTCTAGTCTGCTCTACAGTGCTTAACTATTTATAGCTTTTGCTTTCATTTTCTATGAAACTTGTTTATAATAAAATTTTAATTAAACCAATGGACTAAACTTTTAACTAAAATTTTAATCCTACTTGTTTGTGATTTTTAAGCTGTTGTATTGAATTTTTATTAAATTAGTAGCTTTTAAGTTTATTTATATACCAAGTATTTACTATTATCATTTTTTTACTATGGTTTATTATACTATTTTCTATTTTCAGTCTTTAAATATGTTAAATATAGTATTTATCTCTTGCAAGTTCAGTAGCCTAGATCATTCATTATCCTTTTATAGAGACTACCATATTTGGCAAACAAAAGTTAACTTTAATTATTTTGCATAACATTGCAAACTAGCTATTATATAATTAGTATTTCTTAGATAGCTACAATGTATTAAGTGTTTATTAAGCAAATTTTACAAAAAGCTGAAAATATAATATAATATCAATTTTGACAAAGTTAAAGGTATAATATATAAACTATTAAATATTAGTAAAATAAAAATTCTAATAAAAGACTAAATTTATAATTAGTATAGAAGTAGAATTAGTATTAATTATAAAATTACTTATTTCTAAAAAGAAGAGCATAATTAAAATAATAACTATTATAGCTATAATAGCTAGTATAAAAAGTAAAAATAAAAACAAGTAATTATTATTATTAATTATATAAGCTTTATATATATAAAAGCAAAAAAATAAATTTAGCTAACTAATTATAAAAGCTATATAAAATATTATCATTAAAAAATATTAAAAAATAGTAATTTATATTATTAATATATAATAAAAAAATTTAAGCTAAAATAGTTTTAAAATTTTATTATATAGGTTTAATAATAACTAAGTTAATTTAAAGTTGACTAATTAAGAAAAAGATGACTAAAAAAATAAAATAAAATAAAAATAAGTAAAAAGAATTATTTAAAAGTAAAGAAAGTTATAAAAAAAATTAATAAAATTAATTAAAATATTTTTAAAAAAAACTAGTATTTTTTTAAAGTAAAACTTAATATTATTTTAGTATTAAAATTACTTTTAAAATAATATTTAATATACTTTATTAAAAATTTTTAAAATTTTAAAATTTTAAAAAAATACTAATAGAATATCAATATACTTATATACTAAAAAAATAATATTCTTATTATGTAAGTAGAAAATAAAATTAAAAAAATAGCTTATATTATATTTGTAAGCTAGCAATTATAATTTATTTTAAAACTTATTTATAAAATATAATAAAAAAAGAGTTTTATATTTATATTAATATAAAACTACTACTATAATATATTAAAGCTATATTTTAATATATTAATTTAAATTTTAAAATAGTAAAACATTAATTTAGCTTACCTAGTTATAATAAATAAGTCTAATTTATATATATTTTTAAGTCTTATAAAATATAAAAATAGAGCTTTTATATTATAATATATTATTAAAAAGGGTTTACTTTTAAAAGTATATTTAAAAACAGCAAAAATTATTAATTTTATATAAATAAAAAAAGTAAAATAAATAGTAAAAAAGAATAAATAGACTTAAAAGATAAAAAGTAAGCAAAAAATATAAAATATAATAAAAATAGTTAAATTTTTTAAAAAATATATAGTATATAATAATAAAAGTAATTTTAAATTTTTTACAATAAAGGAAAAGTTTTTTAAATTAGTAAAAAAAAGAAAAAAAATTATTAAAATAAAAAGCTATAACTATATAAGAAAATATTATAGCTTTTAAAGTTAGTAAAAATATGGATTTTATAATAATTTATTTTTATAACATATCTAATTAATAATATAATTTATTAAAAGCTAATAAATAAAATTGAAGTAGTAAATAAGTAATGCAGTTTTAAAATTTATAAATTAGTAATATAAAATTAAGCTAGTAAGCTATTAATATATATTTTTAATACAAATACTAAATAGAAAATATATAATTGCTAAATTTAAAAAATAATTAACTTATAGTTTATATGGGCTATAAATTTAAATTTACTATTAATATTATACTGTAAAAGTACAGACAATATAAAACTAATAATAAAAGCAAATCTTATTATATAGAAGTTATTTAAATAAGCATAGACATAAATGTATATTTTACTTGTAGTATTAATTAATACAGACTATAATATATATAGATAAATTTAGTTTCAAAAGCTAAATAAATGATTATATTTGCATTATATCCAATGTATAAAGCTTTTAAAATTCAAAAATGCTTTAGAACTATAGAGTAGCCAACCAAAAAAATCCTAGAGTTTAAAAGATAAAATTTAAACCATTTTAAAAATTATATAGTTTCTCATCCTACTTAGTGAACCTATAAGCTTATACTATGTACTTTAATGTTAAGCTAACAATTTTTAAATCAATTCTAAGCAAATTGGAAACAGAGGGTTAAGAACACTTTAGTAAGATTTAAAATTGATGGGTTAAATAAATATTTATAGTATTTTAATAAAAAATATGAGGAAATTAGACCAACAAAATTTAATGTCTATTATTCTTGAGGAGGATCCATGTTTATAGCAGAGTTGTGGAAAAGAGTGTGATCACCTAAAAATTCTCAAAAAAAAGTAAAAAAAATAAAATTACCATCTCCCCAGGGGAAACTCTATTTAAATTACAAGTTAATTCAATATTAAACAATAAATTTTACCTTTTTACGAATACGGAGATGAGGCCAGGGCTTGTACTCATAAGGGTGATGAGCCATATGTTCCTCATGTTCTTTTGCTAAACGATAGGCGTTGTATGTTGCCAATATAACAATTGGAGTAGCGACATACAAGGAAATTAAACGCCAGGTGTTAGTTGCCTCTTATAAAAGTTAATATTTAAGAGTGAAATTGAATACTTTTGGCATGTTCGCGAGTATGTTGGAGTTCATGGTGATATGCGTTACTGGCATCGTTCTTAGCAGCATTGGCAAAGTTACGGTATTGAGTGCGACCCAAACCAGACAATTTAGCGAATTGTGATAAACGTGGAACCATTTCTTTATCTAGTATAAAAAGCAAAGATCTAAGATCTTTGAGCTTTTTTGGCTCTGGTGTAAACTTCGGCAATTATTGGTTGATTTAAAAAAATCTAAATATTCAATCAATAGATTATTGGTGGAATCAAATTTGATTCAGCCTATTCAAAGTCGAATTTTTAAATCGCATCGTTTCTAGACTACATTTGATTTCTTCAGCTCATTACCCAGACAAAGTGAAGTATATATTGCTTAAAACTGCTGCTGGTACATCCTACCAAGGCAACTACACAATATCATCCATTCTAAATAGAACCCATCTTTTTAGAGAAAGCTTAAAGTTTAAATGATATTTAAATTTTGGACCGTTTTTTAAGTCATACTTCAAGATTTAACATTCAATCAAATTCACTTTTCGCACAAGTTTGAAGTTTTTCGTATAATCGATTTTGAAATTAGATTTCTAATAATTTATTGTACTTAAGCTCAAAAAATAAATAAGTAGTCTACTGATAACAAAGTTCCAGGTAGCACATCTTTCTGATGATTTACTTTGTAGGCTATAAAGTAAGGTAAAAAAACTTATTTTTTTAATATATATATTATTTAAACTCTCTTGGAAATGGTATCACTTTCTTTACAAAAGCTAACTTGTCTACACACAAATTCGAAGTTTTAATTTTTATAACACATAAGAAATATATTGAATTTCAAGCTGTATTTGAATCAAAAAGTATAGAAATGTTGAATCTCATAAAATTTATGGTATATAATAGATTAACCCTTTTCTTGCAATAATAAGCAATAAGTTGCTGTCGTATATCTATTGGTTATAAAAGATCGAATATCGTGCCCCATAAACGCATATTGTTTGCATGTCGAAACTGATAAATTTATTAACCAATTAAATGGGTTAATTTGCTATGTTGTAATCGCTTATTTAAGATTTCATATCATATAATCAAGGCTTGTTTATGAAAAGATGAATAGGGAGTTGGACTATTTAAATGAGAAGCCTGAAAGCGATCATAAATTGATAGAATTAAGACTCGCCATCAACAGAAATGAAGATAAACAGGTCTATCTAATATTTGTTCAACACAAATCAACTATTTTACAACTTAAGAATTTACTAAAAGTTAAGTTACCATCAAAGCCAAGAACAAGAGATCAAAGATTAATTTATTGTGGAAGATTACTACCTAACGAAGAGATTATTGACGATATTCTGAAATCAGTAATTTTTTAAAAAAATGGCCTACTAATTTAGATAAAAGTCTCCAGAGGAGCGACCTATATTCCAAATTGTAATAAATTATTTTAATTTAGAATCAAGCACAAATCCAACTACCACAATCAGAACAGAGCCCGCAGCACCCACAGTTTCACGAGAAAGTTTATTAATGGAACATTTAATGAATGCTGGTGTGTTAAATGGCTCACATTGGGATGGCTACCGTCCTGCTACAAATGTAAATAGTACAGCAACACCTCATAGACCCATCCTCAATTTTGATCCAGAATACTTGCGAACATTATATCAGAGTTCAAGTAGGTATATCGAACCTCTAAGAACGGTTGCCGAATACCCTACATCCTATACCTATAAACGAGTCGATTTAAAGTATATATTTTAAATTTTTTATTTATTTATTTTAATAGTGGCGAACAATTCATGATCCTTGTACCCGAAAATAACCAAACTGATAACTCGACCATTCCAAACATTCAACCTGCACCTATCCCTACAGTTATTCCAGATCGCGATCTTTTACCTTTACCTAGAGGTACTATGTTTGATTATATACTTGATATGATAGTTTCAAGCGCTCATGGTTTGTTCTTCCTCTTTAAAGTTTCTTGCTTTGTATGTGTGTTCTTCTCTGGAATTGAGTTTTATAAGCAACTGCTTTTAATTGCAATGATAATG
This sequence comes from Capillidium rhysosporum, assembly GCA_037055185.1. Lineage (NCBI taxonomy): Eukaryota > Fungi > Entomophthoromycota > Entomophthoromycetes > Entomophthorales > Capillidiaceae > Capillidium > Capillidium rhysosporum. The sequence continues at coordinate 60,105 of JAWQFY010000008.1, forward strand.
TTGGTATACGGTTTACAGAATGGGATTGTAGACATTGAAATTGAAGTGGTTAATATAAACGGAAATGGAGACCTTGATGGAGCTCCCAGGGCTAACCAAAATCAAAACGGTAATGTTCAACAGCTCAACCGTCCTTGGCACCCAGTTCTTGAAGCTTTGAAAGTCTTTTTTGCATCCCTTATTCCTGCCAGAGCTAATCTAAGAAATGATTAATTTTTTTAACCATTTTCAGGAGCTATTTAATTCCAATTACACCTTGCAACATCACTTCCTAGCTACATCCATTTTGTTTTTCTTATTTCAATATTATGCTTACCAAAAATATATAATCTTACTCAAACTTAAGTTATCTAAGTTACATTATGCTGGTTAAACATATTTTAATTAGTGTATGGTTTTAATTATATATATATATTTCAAATCCTATATTAGGTAAATTATAGTTTTAAGAGTTTTCTGTAGTTTCAGTTTGAATTAAATTAATAATTAACTAAATTGACTTTTGAGTTAATTCTAAAAATCTAGTATTTTAGTTTTATTTTTCAACTTTATTTAATAACTTTACTTATTTCCAAAATTTTAGACATAAAATAAAATTTAAATATTTTTATACTTAAACAAAATATAAATATATTTATTATTATCATTATATATAAATAATTATTTTTAAAAGTAGCTAATTTTAAAGTTAAAATTTTTATTAATTATTAAACTATATAACTAAAAAAAAGCTTTTAAACTATATAAATATAATAATATAATATAGTAAAATTACTAACAATTTATATAATTATATTTTTTAAAATTAAATAATATTAGTATATCTAAGCTAAAAAGCTTATAAATAACTATTATTATTTATAGCTAAAATAGTAAATACTTGTTTTAAAAATTATATAAATATTAAGCTTTTATTATTATAATTTTTTTAAATATTAAAATATATATTAATATATAAAATTCTAAAGTATATATTTTATTTATTATACTATAATTAAATCATTAAAAAAATAGTGTATAATTTATAAAAACTTTTTAAAAAGGATAGTATTATAATAAAATTCTAATTTATAGCTAAAAAATATTATTAGTTAAGGCTAATTTGCTAAAAAAAATTCTAAAACTACTAATATTAGAATTTAGTTATAAGGTTTAACAATTTAAATTAGTAGCAGTATTATTAAGTTTAGGTTAATTTTTTGTATATAAACAGCTTAAATTAATATAAGAATAATTATAATTAAATTAAAATATTAAATATAAACAATATATATCATTATTAAAATTAAGTAACTAAGGTTTTTATTTTGTATATATACTGCTTAGATTAAATTAAGTAGTTTATTAAAGCTTAAAATTATGTAAAATTGACAATTTTAGCAAATATTATTATATTACTAATTAAGTTATTTTTACTAATATAAAATTTTGTAATATACTATTATATAGACTTAAATTTAGAAAAGTTTATTTATACTTTGTTTTATTATAACAAATAATATATAAAATATTTTTGAAAATTTTATTATTAATTAAAGTTTAATTTAACTGTTATAAAAAATTATTACTAAAACTTTAATATATCTTAAAATCTAAAATAGCCTAATAAGATAACTTTGGTATAGCATAAATAATAAACTAAAAATTTTGGAGTATTAAATGTTAGTATTACTTCTATTTTATTTATTTTTGAAAAATTTCTTGTGAAAACATTCAAAGTTTCCTAAATTTAAGGTTATAGATATAGTATACTAATAGTTTCTACAACTGTTAAAAATACCGCATATTATGATATTTATAAGTAATTGTATTTATAGTTCTATAGATAAACTGTTATATAGCCGAGTATTTTTGAAATTCAAAAATTTTAATATCTTAGATTCAATTGCAGCTTAAAACTTCCAACATAGTTATATACCTTTGAAGTTTAAAGTTTAAACTTATATTCAAATAATATTAAAAAAAATATTGCCTTTTTTAGAAGCGTATAAGCAACATATACTTTAAAGAATCTAAGCTTATGACTACTAAAATACGTGTAAAAAAAGTAACATTTAGAATTTTAATTTTTAGTAAATTTTAATTTAATTGCTTTTTGAGAATATTAGAACACTCTGCCTAATAGACAAGATACCAACTGCTTTATTAGTCATATAAAGTTAAAATAAATAAAAATATTGATAAAATACAAGGAACAGTTAGAAATTTAATTGTCAAATCGATGTTGGATAAAATTAAAATTGATTGGATATTAAAGCTCAAATTATAACCTAAAAATGCTTCTAAATTTAAAATTTATATATCCTTTTACAAGTTCTATTGTTTAAATAGAAGTTTAAACGATCCTATTAGTTAGTTCACTACTTTATAATAAAGGAGGTTTTACCAATTTTAAGCTTCTAATGTCAAAATGTTGGTAGTAGTCTTATCTTTACCCCAATTTTATCTTCAATTCTAAACTATAAATTATGACAATCACATCAAGAAACTAAGCCGTTTCTACCTAAACTAATCCAATAAAAATATAAGCTGGTATCGGAATACATCATCGGTTTTAATTATAGTACTTGGGATAAAAGGTAGCCGAATGTTCAACCCACCATTCCTTTAAAATGTTTAGGATAAAGGGTATTGATTGAATAATCTATTATATCCTATTAAATGTGTTTAAAGTGAACAGTAACTGGCTGTTCAATCCATAGCAACCAATTAGATAATACGATTCAGCACAACCTGAGATAAGGGTTCATTAACTAATATTACAACAAAACTTAGTAATTTATAAATTGTTGACACAGTTCCGAGGCAACTTCGAAGAACATTTACAATTTATGCGATTGCCTTCCTTATTTCTCGAAGATTTTATTTTGGGGAATACCTTAGCCAATTTTTTCTAAATTAAACAACCTTAGAACTCGAGCTCAAATTAACGAAAAATTTTATAAATACCAATACCCTTACCTTTTCAACTTATACGAAAGACGGAATATTTAGACAATATGGTAAGTAGTACGACAATTGATAAATATTGTATCTGACATCTACAAATTTAGCCAAGTACCCGTAAGCGTAACAATACTAAACGCCAAATTCCAGCTAAGCAATCGGTATTGGAACTAGCCAGTTCTAGTCTATCCAACATCGACGTTAAACCTTTACAGGATAAGGTCAACCAGCTTCTATGTACCTTTCACGAGTTACCGACTTGGGCTCAAGATAACATTTACATCCATACCGGCTACAGAGTTCCAACCGATTCGTACCGACGTTGTTTCAAATCTTTACTCTTTTTACATAACGAAAGTGTAAACGTCTATAGCCACCTTATAGGCTGTATCGCTTTTCTGGTTTTAGCAGTTACAACATCGTTCTACCTTTTATCAAAATCATCAGCTTTATGGTCTGATTATGCGGTAGTTTATACGTTTATCGCTACTGCTATTGTATGCTTAGGATGCTCAAGTTTATTCCACCTTTTTTCATGTCACTCACATTCAGTCTCAGTTGGCTGGAACAAATGCGATTATGTCGGAATTGTGTTTTTAATAGTGTAATGATTTTTTTTTCAACAAATAGGTTTTAATACTTCTCATTTAGTGGCTCAACTTTCCCTTCCGTTTATTATGGTACTTTATTTTTATTTTAGTTATACTAATATAATAGGATTCTATTGTGATAACATTTGGAAAGTCGTATACTTAATGGGAATTTCATTGTTCGGTATAGCAACTGTAATTGTTAAGTTTTAATTTATAAATAACATTTATACCTGTAGATTATTTTTACTGTTTCAGACGAATACAGTAAACCAAAATACCGATTCCATAGAACTTCGCTTTTTATAGGCCTTGGTGCTTTCGGAGTTATACCCATTTCCCATGCTGTTTATTCATTTGGAGTAATTTTATATTTAGTGAAGAATACTAAACTTTTAGATTGAACGTGCTTTCCACGCTATATCGCTTAGAGAAAGTATCTCTATGGGTCTGTTTTACCTTGCCGGAGCTTTAATTTACGGTTTCAGGTACTACTTAACCACTTAAATTTACTTACAAAATTTAGAATCCCAGAAAGATGGTTCCCTGGAAAATTTGATATTTGGGTATGTTTTTTTTTAAATATTATTTTCTAAAAGTTTATCAGTTTCATAGCCATCAAATCTTCCATGTATTTGTTGTCACAGCTGCAATTTTCCATTACATTGGTGTTGTCAAAGCTTTCCACTATCACCATTCAGGAGAAGCTATTTGTCTAAGTTAACGCTATTTTCTTTAATTAATCTTCTCTGGTTAATCAGTTGAGACTAAATTTTACAACTTTCTTTTAATAAATGCAATCTTATATTTATTCGATACTATAAAGTTAGTAGTTCTTTTAATTAATATTTAAAGTAGTTTATAGCTTTCAAATATTTTAGATACTATATTTTTTTATAAATAAAATAGTTTTTATAATTTTTTTTCTTAACTATTAAAAATAAGTAGCTTTTTTACAGATTTGTTTTTTAGCTTTAAAGTATAAACTATAATTTTTATTTTATTATAGGCATTACAAACTAGATATAATATAGTTTTTATACTTAAAGTATTTTTTAACCATCTTTTAAATAGGTTAAAATTTTAACTTAAAGTTTTTAATTTAATACTAACATATTTTTTATTTGCTTATAAAAATCAATTTAGTATTTTACTAGTACTCTATATACTAAAAATATAAATATAATCTAATAATAGGTTAATTATAAAGTTAACAACTTTATTTCTAAACTTAAAGCCTTATAAATAGAAAGTTAGTATTTAAAAATTAAATATTTAAATACAAATAAACATACTAATTTTATTTTTTCTAAAATATAAAATAAATACTTATAATATTAAATTACTACTTAATATATTTTAAAATTTATTTATAAAACAAAGTACTATAAAAAAATTAATGTTTAACTAAACTTTAAAAGTATATAATTTTAATTAATTATAAGCTAAATTTAAAATGCTATCTTTTTATTAACTTATATAAATATAAATAATATATTTACTATAGTTTATATTTAGACTTTTTTAAAAATTTATATTTAATAAGCTTATATAATACTATTTTTTATTTACATTATAATAATATTAATAGAAAAAGCTATAAGTTTACTACTAGTATAAAAATAAAAAAAAATAATAGTAATTTATATTTATATTTATTATAAAAGATAAATATTAAAAAAAAGCTAACTTAGTTAATTATTATAAAATATTAAATTAAAAATAACAATTAAGTATTAATTATTATTTAAAATAGTATTTTAATTTTAGTATATTTAATTAATATTAAATAAGTCTATTAGCTATTAATTTATTATAATAAAATTTAATAACAAGAAAATATAATACTAAAAAAAAGTATTTATAATTATATATACTTTAACTATCTAATAAACTTTTATTTTCTAGCTTTAAACTTACTTTTATATAGCAATAAAAAATTTTAATTTATTAAACTTTATATTAAATTTAAATTTTTTATTTTAAAAATTTATATTTATTAACATTTTTAGTTAGTTAACTAATATTTTATACTTTTTTATAGCATTTTTCTTTATTTTTTCTTTTTATATATAAGTAGTATATTTTTTATTTTAATTTTAGTTATTTTATCTTAATTATTTTTTAAAAAATCTTTGCTTTAACTTTAAAATTTTAGCTATTTTTATTTTTGAAGATTTTTGCTTAAAATATAATTTATTTATTTAAATTAAAAAATATATAAATTTTAGTATATTAATAGTATAAATTATTAAACTTATATTTAACTTTTAATTTTATTTTAAGTTATTAAACTTTATATAAATATAAATATAATAATATACTAATTTTTATTAACTTACTAGTTTTAATTATTAGAGTAACTTATATATTTATGTATATTTTTATACTTTAATTTTAATTTTTTCAGTTAAACTTAATTAAATATACTTTATTAAAATTTGCTTTTAATTTAATATAAAATTATAGTATAACTTTATTATAAACTAACTTTAAAATTATATAAAATTTTAATATAGCCTTATTTAATACTTATTTCTACTTTACTATATATTATTTATATTTATTTGCCTATAATATTCTCATTTTATTAGTTATTACTATTATTGTAGTTTAATTTACTTATATTATAATAACTTTAAAGCTATTTATTTTAACTATTACTATTATATACTAATTATAATAAAATTTTAAAATATTTTCTTATTAGTTTATAAGTTTTATACACTAGTAGATTTTTGATATAAAATCTCAGTATAATATTTTTTGCCATTATTTTACTCTATAATTATAAATTTAATTCTAATTCTAATTAATTATAAACAGTATTTAACCTTCTTGCCTCTAGCTTATCTTTTATAAGAAAAGGAATATATAATTTTTATGACAACTTTATATCTATTATTATTTATGATTAGTTTTATATTTTAATTCTAATTTTACTATATTTAAAAAAATTATATTTATTTTATTTAGAGTAGAGCTTATTTTTTAGATTTTCAGTTGGTTATCTATTTATTTTCTCAAAATTTAAAAAAACTTACTACTTTTTTAGTAAATAAAATAAATTTAAAACTGATATCAATTATATTTATAAGTTAATGGAAATATAAATATTGATTGAATACTTCTATAACCATCAAATAACTAATTATCTATGAAATGATTTCTATTGTAAACTGTTAGTTTGTGACGAAAGTTAGAAGAGGCTAGAAAATTATACTGTTTAGAATAAAAATCTTACATAGTGCGGAGTTAAAGTATTCATATTAGAACCAATAATAAAGGAGCATCGATACAACGATGGAATGTGCTAAAATAAAGCTATATTTTAAACTTAAAATATAATCTAAAGCACATATCTTCCTTTCAATGCAGCTATCTATAAATATTATACTAATTTACTTAAATAGATAAGTTTAATTTAGTTCTTATATTCAGTTTACAGCGTTTACAGTTGTTATTTTCTGCTTGGAAAAGTTGAACTAATTTTCTGGAATTTAATTGTTTCACTATCAGTTTATACCAATTGAAGAAGTTATAAAGACTAATGCTTTATTTAAATTTATTGTTGATGCTTATAATGAGAACCAAACAATATATGGTAGCTTATTCGAAACATTAACTCCAACAAGTTTGAAATCGAAAGATGTTAAGTTTTTAAAATAAACATTCAGATCGAAATCGAAGAAAATAATAAATTATTTTTTATTATAAATTATTCCCATATCTACGTAGTTGAATTAAATTTACATCGGATCGTAGCGATCGAAAAAAATAATCTTAGTACCCAAAAAGTAAAACTGATTGTATACACTTTATCCATGTTTGACTTTAACTTTAAGGTTACTGTTCAAGGTTTTAGTAACCATTGGTTTCGTTACCATTAACCTTTTAAAGTACTGGTTGAGAATAGCTAAAGTCCAAATTAAATTTAAAGCGCCGAGCATGAAAACGAAGAGCAAGTTCAAAATAACTACCAGTTTAGGTAGTTTATTTAAGTTATGTTGGAGTGTAGACCAGTTCTCTAATACAGTTAAACTCCGATGTACGGAGTCGGTAAGCTGAGCAGTTACCGCTATTCCTGGATTATTTACTGCGTAATAGATAGCGTAAGGTACTATAGAAGCTCTAAGTACAACGAAGGATGCAGCTCTTAAAAGTAATGCCATGTCAAATGCAAAAGTTGCTTTCATGTTTAAAATTTTAAAGTACCATACCAAGTTCATAGGTAGAACTGTAAGTTCGGTGATAAAGAATAATGTTGGGAAGAAAGAGGCTTGTTTAAAAACCTAAAATGATGCCAAAAAACGATTATAAGTTTTTAAAAATAAAAATCAAAATATACCGGTATTAACAACGCACCTATTAGTCCAATTAGATGGTGGATCCATAACGTAAAATGTATGTTAGTCTGTAACGCCATAGTACCCATATCGTAGATAGTGTAGCCTACGAAACTCGCTAATACCCAATTTAATTCTGAAGGGTAAATGTTTATAACGTCGCCTTGAAAAACTTGGTCTATAAATATAAGTTTTAAACCTACACTACCGACTATTAACCCGTTTATAGTTGACGGAATCCTACCAATAAACATATATAAATAATAAAATTTTAAATGAATTACTTACTTCTCACATAAATCTATTCTGTCGTTAGCAGTTAAACTATAAGATTTGGTTATAATTGGTAAAATAGTACGATGCAGTAATATATGAATCGTAGTGTAGAACAGAAAGAAAGCTGAAGAGATTATAAGTTGTAACATCTGTAATCTATATAAATATAATATAATATAATATTAATTTGTAGTTGGTATAATTTGAAAAGAGTTAATTTCTAAATTTCGAGCTTTCAACTGTTTTTATACTAGTATTATTGTATCCTTATAATTTAAGCAACTTAGCTAGAGATCGGATACACAGAGTTACCTTTTAGTTTACCCCAAAGAACTGAATTAAGCCCCGAACTTTTACAACGAATATAATTTCCAAATCGGGTTTTAATTTTACAAAGTTATGATTCTGTAAAAGGTACATGCTAAAAGGTTTCAAATTTTTAGTAAATTTTTAATCGGTAATCAGGATGATATCATAACTAGTTTCTAAGCTACATCAATAAATCTAAGAAGAGTATTACCATCTATAAAATCGAAATTAGTGTTGCGCAATTGGTTGGTAATTAAATTTCTAACTTTATAGCTTAGTTCTAGTTAAACAGTGTAGTTTTACTAGCGCTACTATACGCCATCTAAAACAACTATTCTAATCCAATTAACTATTCATCAAATCTTTATAGAGTTGTTTTTCTAATATTGATAAATTTTTTAAAGTTTTATTGAACTTTTTTTATATAGGTAGATTATACCAATAAACTATATATTAAGAAAAGTAGATAACTTTTAAGAAAAGTACTAGCCTGATCTATAATTTAATAAAAAAATATCAAATAGATTTAAAATTTAAAGTTTTTAACTTAAAATTATCTAAAATTTTTACTTTATTTACTACTAAAAATTTTATTTTTTGAATATTATTTTCTAAAAACTATTTTATAAATCTAATTTTTTTAATTAATATTAAAATTATACTTTTAAAAAATTATATTAATAACTAAATAATATTTGATATTTTATTAAATATATTTATTAGTATAAAAATAAAGAAATTGTACTTTTTAAAATCTAATAAGATTTTTATAATTATTTTTTATAAAGTTTTTAAAATTTTAAATATATTAAATAAGATAGTTATTATAATTATTTAGGTTAAAATATTTATAAGCTTTAAAAAAATATTAACTAATTTAACTCAAGCTTAAATTAAAAAGCTTTACTATTTAGTTAAAAAATATATTATTTTAAAATAATATTAAAAAATACTAATTATAATATTTTAATAACATAACTTCATTTTTTTGGTTTCACTAATATATATAAAATTACTAATATAAAAAAATTATCTAAAAAAATAAAACTTACTTTTAAATTAGTTTTAAATAAAAAACTATTAATAAATATAAATATTATATTTTATTATTTTTATTAATATTATTATATTATAAAGTTAAAAAAAGCTAAAATATTAAAATAAAATTACTAAATTTTTAATTAAAAAAAATTTAATTTTTTTACTATTTAACTATATTAAATTTTAAGTTAAAGTAAACATATTTACTATATAGATATATTAAATGTTATAAGCTATACTATTACTATAGTAAAAAATATACTATTTGTATTTATTAAATATAAAATTTTATTAATATTAAAAAAATATAATTTTTAAATATTTATATTAAAAATATTAAAAATAAAAAGTTATATTTAATAATATAGTATATATATTTAGCTTTATTTATTTATAAAAAATTTAAAAATTAATTTTTATATTAGCTATAAATAAAAAGTTTTTAAAAAAGTAATAATAAATTATATAGTATATATTAATAAAATGTTTAGCTAAATAAATAAGTATATTTTTAACAAATATTAAATTATTATTAAAAAGTATAATATTATTTTTAATTTTAATAAATAAAATAAAATAAAATAATAAGTTTTTAAGCTTAATATGTTAACTGAAGTAATATAGTTTTAACTTAAAATATAGTATATTTAAACTTATATTATAATTATAAATTAATAAATTTAAACAGTAGTTTAAATATAATTATATTATATTTAAAATAAAATTTATTAAAAAAAGTTCTAAAAGTAAATTAAAAGTTTAGTTAAATATTTTATTAAATAGCTAATATATATATATAAATAAGTTATTAAATAGTTTATAAAAATTAAAAAAAGTTATAATAAGAAAATAATTTTGTAAATTTACTAATATAATTAGCAAAATCAAGCTAAAAAAATTAAATATAAAAGATTTAAAATGTTTATAAAATATTATTAAAAAAAGTAAGTTAAAGTTATTATTTAGTAAAATTTTAGTATAAATTAATTAATTATTTTTTTAAAGCTTTACTAATAATTATTTTATAAAAAAAAGAAAAAAAAAGCTTTATATATTTAAAAATTTTAAAATACTTAAAAAGTATTATTGGCTTATAAAATAAAATATTGGTTATATTTTTTTGATTTTTCTTATTTATATTTAGATATATTTTAGTATTTTAGTTTTTAAAATTCATTATATTTAAATTAAAATATAATATATAGTAAAAATAAAATAATATTTAAAAAATATAAAATAATAAATAAGTAAGTAAAAATAATAATAAAAAGTCTTATTATATATATATATTTTTGCAAAAATATTAAATAATATAGCTAGTTAATATACAACTTTACTTTTAAATAATTTTAAAATTTTAATATATAATTTTAGCCAATAGTTTTAAAAATATAGTATAAATTTTATTAAAGTCAAATTATTAGTTAAAATAATCTCAAAATATAGTTTTAAATAAAGATAAATTAAAATAAAACTTAAATTTTATTTAATAACAACTAATTAAATTAAATAATAGAATTATTAACTATTTATACTAATTAGTAATTTTTAAATTTAATTAATTTAAATTTTTAGTTTAACTATCTTTATAAATATAGTTAAAGTTAAACTAGTATAAATATAATTAATAAATTTTTCAAATATTTTAAATATACTTATTAGTATTATTTATTTATTTATTCTATAGTAATGAAAAGCTAAAGCAATATTAACTTTATATTAGATTTTTATCTCAAACTAATTTTTTTTCAAATATAATTTAGCCTAATAACTACTTAGATTCCCTTTTTTCCAATAAGGCTTTTAATAAAATGTATTACTGATCTAGTTTTTAGCATTATCTCTTATATTTAACCTTATTTCTCTCTCTTATATCCCACATTTTTTTGCTCTAGCTTTTGCTCTAGCAACAGCCCAATACCCTTTTTGGGTATTAGAACCTAAGCCTTTCCTCTATACTCTAAGTGGCTTTAAGCTAGGCCAAAAGCAACATGTAGAAGTCCTCTCTTCTCACTCTTTCCTGAAAATATCATTTAGAAAAAAAGTCTTCCCTACCCAGCAACTATAAATTCCTCTACCCTTTTCTGACTTTGATGAAGTTCTTTTATTAATCCAACATTTATCAGCTTCTCAATTTTATTTTATTTTTGTAATAAAAAACTTGAGTCAAATGACTTTCAAGAATATATATATATATATCAGAAACCCAATTTTAATTGCAAATAAGTTCGGTCAAATATTCTATAATCGAAGTATTCTAATCTACTTTATTTATATATATTTGAAATACTGAAAGAGGAAATAACAGATTAATTCGAGACGATATGACACATTTTAAAGAAATTGGAAGGTTCGTTTATACGTAAACTAAAAAATTATCCGCACAGAAGTATAAAAAGGCTTTAAAACAGTTCGATTCCATCAATTAACCAAACTTGAAATGACTGAAGATTACCAACGTATACACAGGTACCGTTATGAAGACTACGGACAAGTTACTATTGAAGTGAAAGACGACAATAAAAAATTACTTTATACTGTTAAATTCACTAAAGAGGAGGCCACTTTAGTGGAAGCGAATAAAACCAGTCCATTAATATATATCAATTTTCCGAAACGATTCGATAAGGAGATGAAGCCCCTCGAGATGGTGGTTTGTGATAAGAGCATTACTGGAAAGTTTTTTGTAACTCAGGTAGATCCTAACGTATTAAAACTTAAGGAATCAGGAGCCAATAAACCCTTCGTACATTGCTACAGTGGACATGGAAGTGGATACTGGGCTGGAAGAAGCAGTTCTGATACTGCTAATGAATCTATTCGATTTATTAAAAGCAACGAATCGGAAATGAAATCAAAAGCAATAGATTTAAATAACAAAAATGGCGATTTAAAGAAGAAGATGATGCTACTTTTGCAATTCCTCAACAACTATAGTTGCAAATGTTTCCGTAAATACCTTCGTTCTTCAACTCGGTTGAGCTATCAACTTAATTCAATTTCATTTTTCTTAAGTCAACTGTGTGCTCATACACTCAGCGATAATGGGTTTAAAAGCTATTTGGATGGTACTCTGTCTTTAGAGCAGGTCGAAACCGAGATTATAAATCAAAGATCAAAAGAAAAAAATTCGATCCATAAAGCTGGGATCGAAAATAGTAAATCTATTCCACCTTCAACTAAAAAAAGATTTTTCAAGTGGCTATTTGGGTAGTTATGATATATTATTTGTTGGTTAATGGATATAATCACACTTATAATTTATATTTTTATAACTCTATCAACAACAATATATATATACAGTAAAAACAATTAAACTTCCCAACTCAGATTTGAGCTCAGTCCAAGAAACTGGCTAAAAATTAACTGATTCGATTTCTGCATAACTATTATGTAATGTGTAGAGGATAGAAGTTTAAAATAAAATTTATTGCTCAAAAATAAATTTAAAGTTGGCTTTTTATAGTACAAACATCAATTTATTAAAAGAGAAAATATAGTATATTAAAACTGATGTAAGAAATATATCTCTTAAATGAACGAAATATAATAGATGACTTATAACTGCCAATATTATAAAAATTGACAACATATCTTAAAAAGATAATAAAATTTGTAACCGAACTAGTAACTCTTAAATTTAAAATCTCCATCTCTAAAGAATTCGGTTTTGTTTTCCTTTTTGACATCTATATCTTGGTCGGAATCATTTGTAATCGTAGTCTTCGTTAATTTGGAGAACTTTTTTGTATAATTTTTAATATGTTGCCAATTTTACAATCTTTCTGATTTATTTCGTATAACAAATGTTGATCATATTGAGTAAAAGGTATATGTTTTCGTGTCATCTAGAAACAGAAATATAACAAAATATTTAGGTACATTCATTTTAAGTTATCATTCAAATATTTTTAATTGGTAATTTATTTCAAATTGCTAGTATCTTAAAATAAAGGATAGTTTAAAATCAATTAAAAATATATAAGCTCTATATATTAAAATTTACTTAAAAAGCTTATCTTAATAAAATCTAATTGACGCAATTAATAACTGAGTTATAAATTAATAACGTAGCAGTTATTTTTGTAAAAATATAATAGGCAAATAATGAAATTGAAACCATAAAATATAGTACATTTTAAAGTAAGGTTTAAATGTATTGAATATATCTTATGTTGAATAATATAATATTAAGAAGTTAAATCACAATAATAACCTAGCCTTAATAATCATAAAAATTAAACTTTTTAAAAATTAAAGATTAAAAAAACTAAGGAAGTATAAAACAATTAAAAATATTTAAAACTAAAAATAATACTTACTTATATATTAAAACATACAATTATACTTCTTAAGAACAGTTTAAGAATTTGCAAAATAAGCTAAAAAATAAAAGTATATATAGTTTTATTAGTAGGTATAATATTATTATAAATAATATCTTATATATTTATAATTTCACTTTTTTACTTAAACCTTCTTTTTTAGCTTATAATAATATTATTATTATAAATTTTAAATATATAAATTTAGAATAGTAAAATTAAAATTTAATGTAGGCTTAAAATTAAGATTAGTAAATATATATAATATAGTATAATATTTGTTTTAATTAAATATAATAAACTTAATAATAATTTATATTAATTTTTAGTTAATACAAATTTACAACTATAGAAAAAAAATATAAACTTAATATAGTTTTACTAATATATAATAAAAAATTTAAAAAAAAAGTTTATTTATACTAATTAATAAATAAATATTTAACTATAGTAAAAATTTAAAAATAACTAACTTTTATAATATTAAATATTATAAAAAATATAATTTTTATTTAATAATATACTATAATATTTAAATAAAGTTAGTATATAATTAAAATATACTTTAAAGAGTATTTTATACTAAAAAAGTAATCTATAAATAAAAAATGCTATTTTTTATAAATAAGTAAGCAGCTACTTTTAAAAGTAACTAATTTTTATTTTAAATTTAAATAAAAAAATTAAGCTAAATAAATTAACTAAAAAATATTTTGTATATTAAAATTTATTTTAATAGTATTTTATATAGTAAAATACTATTTTAAATTTTAAAAAAGTTAATATTAACTTAATATATATAATAAAGTAACTTTTTTAATATAAATAAAAATAAAAATAATTTAGGTTAAATAAAAATATAAAAGCTTTATTTACTAAAAAAAAACTTTTAAGCTAATTTTTTTTTAAAGTAGTATATAAAAAAAGCAATTTTATTATTTAAACTTATAAAAGCTTATTATACAAGTAATTATAAGCTTAAAAAATATAATGTTTTTATAATAAAGCTTTAAAAATAAGAAATATATATATATTAGTTAAAGTTAAATTATAAGTATTTATAGTTATAAACTATATATATTAAGTATATTAGTTTAAATTTTTTAAAATTAATTTTTAATATATAGCTTTATAAAAAACTTAGTAAAGCTATTTTAAAAAACTTATAAATAGCTAAAAAAAATTATTAAAAAATAATATTTTAATGACTATAAATATTATAAAATCTAAAAAATATAAGTATTTATTTATAATTTTTTAAAGTTTTTAAAAGCTAATTAGCTTAAATTTATATTTTTATTTATTAAAATTTGTTTTTTAGTAGATATAAAATAAAAAAGTAAAAATATTATAAATTATATTTAAAATAAAAGAAAAAGTAGCTATTTTAAAAGTTAAATTTAAAGCTTTTTAATAGAAAATTTAAATAAACTCTGCTAGCTTACTTAAAGCATTTATTTATAATTATTTTTTTTAATAAATTTATTTAAAGTTACTTTAACTTTTATCTAAATTTTGCTTTATATTATAGCTAATTTAATAATTAAACATATATAACTCTTTAAAATTATCTAAACATTTTTTATAAAGTTAAAGTTTAAAAAGTTTACTAGCTTTTATTATATAAAAATTAATTTAGAGTTTTAATACTACTAACTAAAATATAAGTAATTACTATTTTAAAGATGTAAATATATATAATAATATATATATAAATAATAAAATATATTTTTTATTTAGCTTATATTAAATAATTTAAAATATAATTTAGATTTAATTAATATTAAATTTAGTAAATTTTATTTGCTTTATTTTATTTTATTAAATATAGCTAAAATATTATATTATATTTATTTAAATATAAAGCTACTATTATATATATATATATTATCTTTTAATTAATATATATTATAAATTAATTTATTAATTAAAATACTATATATTACTATTTTTTTATACTTATTTTCTTTTATTATTTTATTAAATAATAGTTTATTATATTTATTTATTTTTTAAAAGTTTATATTTTTTTAAACTTAAAAAGCTATTAAAAGTATTTAGCTATAAGCTTAAATATAATAAATAAAAACAATTTTTTTTAAACTTATAATTTTTAATATTTACTACTTATTTATTAATTTTATATAATATTTAAAATTTAAAAAAAGATTTTTAATAAAGAAAGCTAAATTAAAAATACTTTTAAATTAAATAAAAAGTCTAAAAATAGTTAATAAATAAATAAAATAAACAAATATTAAAAAAAATACTAATAAAATTTATTATTACTTTTAATATTTTTAGCTTTTACTAATTTTAATTTTAATTTTTATAGTATAAATATACTTTATATTTAAAATAAAGCTTAAATAGCTAATTTAACTATTTTAATAGTTTAAAAATAACTTTTTACAAAATATAGTTTTTTATATTCTAGATTAACTTACTAAAAAAATTTACTTTAAGCTAGTAAAATTTTTAAACTATAATAAAAATAATAAGTTTAAATAAAACTAACTATTTTTTTCTTTTTTAAATTTTATATATAATACTTTAACTAGTTATTTTTAATAATTTAATAGCTTTTTAATTATAAAATTTATATATCTTTTATTTTTTTTTAAAAGTTTTAGCTAAAAAATCTTAGTATTACTTTATTTAATAATAATATAAATTTTTTAACTTATTTTAATCTAATATTTTTTAAAAAGGCTATATATAATAAAATTTATTTTATATTTTTTTAGTTAATGTAAAAAATTTCTTTTTAATAATTAAAAGTTAAAAATACTTTTATTTAATATATTTTTAAAAACTATTATATTATAAAAATGGTTTTATAAAATAAGTATAAAATTTATACTTATTATTTTTATTAATTAAAACCTATTTTTAAAATTTTTAATATAAAGAAAAAATTTAAAAGTACTTTACAAAAGACTTTATATATATTATATAAAGTATATAATTATATAAAGTATATAATTATATATATTTTAAATAAATATTATTTATCTAGTATAATTTATAAGCTAAATTATTAATATTTAGATTTATTATTATTAACTATAACTATAATTTTAAAGGTATAGCTTAATTTATATTTATAAATTAGTATTATAAAATATATAATTGTAAGATAGCTTATTTTTTATGAACTTATTTAGCAGTACTTTTTCATTAGTAAGAAAATGATGAAGTTTTAGTTTTTATTCAAAATTTAAATTTAGACCAACAAATTAATTAGAGAAATTAGGTTTAATTAATAAAAGTTAAATAACAAATTAAAAATTTATAGTAAAATAGCTTTCTAAAAAATGAGTACTTTTAATTGGATAACTTAATTTTATTTGTTTACAACTTAACTGGCTAATGTAGGTAAGAGTTAATGCTACAAAGTCAATTAACTTAATAAAAATTTATGCGTTTTAACATTTATGTCAATTTATTCTCAATTAATAAATGACAAATTTAATATCTAAATTCTAATATATTTAATTATAAAAGTTTATTGATAAATTCATCTTAGAATTAAAGTTTTCATCTATTCATTTATATTAGTATATATAAATATACGAATTAGTATTTTTGATATCAGTAACATACGTGAAAGTCGTTGAATTAAAGGTATATTACAGTTTTTCTATGTAGAAATGGAATAATTTCTAAAAAATAGATTATTTTAAAAATTACTTAAACAGAAATATTTTTTATTTAAATAAGAACCGATGTTATTCGGTTAAGAAAAAACTTAAAACACTTATTTAGAGACAACGTTGGTCTTGTTGCTGTCTAACTTTTGGATGGCGAGCTGAGCAGCTTTTTGACCGGATAGGAACATAGCACCGAAAGTAGGACCCATACGGGCAGTACCAGTAGATTCAGCGACTTCCATACCGGTGACGATCATACCAGGTACGATTTCACGAGTGTGGTGGACAATGGCATCCTCACTGGCCTGCATGTCGAGAGCTTTCATACCGGGAATGGGGTCAATGAGACCTAATTCGGCTAAACGGCGTACACCGGTAGCACCGAAAGGACCGTCGTGACCGCAAGAGGAGACAACAACCTTAGCTTCGATAACTATTTAAAATAAGTAAAAATGGTAAATTGAAAAAATATACCTTGGGGGTCCATGCACGATTGAGTGCCGTGAGCTTTGGTCACTAGGGACCAGTTGGTAACTACACCACCGACAACACCTTCACGGATGATGAAATCTTCGACAGCGGTAGCGTTGTAAAGCTTAACACCGTTCTTGATAACTTTAGAGATGATGGTAGAGGTGAAGAGGGCAGCGTGTTGTACTACAACGTAGTGTTCCTTTTCTTCGTAAGGAACTTCCAACTCGTCCAAAAGGAGGTGAGCTGGTTTACGTACAATCATAGCTGAGAACAACTGACCACCTACCCAGCCACCACCACCGGGAGCTACTGAAGCTTCGATCAAAGCTACTTTGAGTTCGGGACGTTTGCTAAGTTCGAAAGCACAGGCCAATCCTAAAATTAAGCAAAAGTTAGTGGATTTAGTTTGTAGAGTTATGTTTACCGGATGGACCAGCACCGACGATAACTACATCACATTCAGCTAACTCCATAAGGTCTTTGCAGTACCTTGAAGTCATTTCACGCGATACATCCGATTCACGTACAGGGGAGAAGTTAACAGTTTGGTTTAAAAGATGGTTTTGAGCAGACATAATTTTTTCTTGATTCGTTTTCAAACTTTGGGAATTAAAATGGGTTATGCTTCTAACTACCACCCTTTTATACCTACGTCCTTACAATCTATTTCTCAAAATTTATTCATCCGTTTCGAAATCCAACCACTGTACCCAATAGGAAGTAGCTACTGCCTGTATTTTCTCAACTTGTACACTATCTAGCTTCGATCTGAGTGTCTTTCGTCATCTCTTCATCCTTAGTACTCTTCACTTATTTCTTTTGTTGCTTCGGTACCATGTGATTCAGGTTTATCGCTAATTTTAGTTATAAAATATACGGTTTGAACAATCGCTAAGCCAAATATTGACTATTATGGTTCTGAAATAGTGCTTATGAGTAAGATGTCAATTCTATAACTTATTTACCACCGAAAGGTACAGTTTTACCTATAAGCTTTTAGTCATCTTTTATCCATCTTTACACTTCCAATAATACATTTCTATTTCGAAGTTTATAAACCAATTAATTGAGTAAATTTGATCTTGTGGAAATATTAATTACGTGGCCTTTTATTTAAATCGTAATATCTAGCTTGAAATTGTTACAAGAACCGGCATATTGGAAAAATGAATTCAAATTTTTGCAAGTGTTATTGACCGAAATTTATAATGTAGAAGGATAGAAATAGAACCGGAATTATAAATTTGGCTTCCCCGCGTTGTTTATACGATATCAAAGCTATTATTTCAAAATTAGTGTATTATGTGTCAATTTGCAACTACGGTTTAGAATACTTTTCAATTTAAAACAAAAGTTGTAACAAACTCGTAATCTTACTTCCTATCGCTAGAATAACGCTTTAAAACTTGAGAATTAAAATTGAACTGTGATTGTGATGTATAAACAGGCAATGTTGTAAATACTTCCTGTTGATTTAATAATAGATTTATTTCACTTGTTAAAATTTGTTACACAAACTTAAGTAAGAAAATGAGATATCTAGTTTTCGTCAAATGAGATAAGATGCAGCTGAAATAAGCTGAAATCTAATCCCATTTGAGTAGAAATTTTGATCATGTGTAAAATTTGAGCCTGAAAATAAAATTCCGCAAGATTTTACTACTTTTTTGAATAGCGTAAAATTTTGTAGCTTAATTAATGTTATGATATATTTAAATTATAACCTTAGGAATCGATTCAAATTATATTGCTTTAATCGTTGCTTATTCAAATGAATATAAAACGGTTAAGTTTAAAGGGGTCCATTTTTAAACCTTATTATTATAAACATAACAAAGGTATATTACATCCTTTTTCTGAAAGAAAACTAAATACAATATAAAGGTTCACTTTTACAGACGATAACCCTCAGTTTTTAATATATTCTTAAAGTTTGACATAATTTTATAATAACATTTAGCGAATGAATTTTTGTTCCATATTCTGAACATATTTTTCATTTTAAATTATAAATATTGAATATAGCTATTGCTCACAAAACTTTTATACTATTTCTTTAGAATTTAATACCTTACCTATTACGTAATCCTTTTATTAGTTATTAACATTTTTAAACAAAGTCTTATAACAGAGCGAACAACCCTGAAAATAGGTAGAATTATTTAAAATTTACTTAAAAAGTACAAATGAAAATCAAAATTAGGCCAACTTTTTAGGTTATAATTTAAGATTTAACGTTCAATCAAATTTATTTTTACGCAAGTGAAAATTTTACATGATCAATTCTGAAAATAAAATTTACTCAATTTTTTAATACCTTTTAAATTTTAAAATCTACCAATAGCCCTGTCTAAAACCTATCTCCTACATTCCAACCCATAAATCCTTAACTAATACCAACAGTACTTGAAACATCACTATAAGTTAGAAAGTGTATAGTTACAGTACTCTGCAGTTCTTATTAATAACTCTAATTTGATATTCTACTCTTCTCTTGTTAAAAATAAAACTACACTAAAAAAAGCATAATTTACATCCTTCTTTCTCCATATTGTAATTGTATACAACCTGCTGTATATATCTCTTCTCTAATTTTTAGTCTATAAAGCTTTGAAAAAAGATTGTTAAAAAAATTTAAGTATATTAAGTAACTATAATATTTTTATTAATTTTTTTATTAATACTTTCTCTTTATATAAAATATGTTATTATTATTTTTAAAATCCAGCAATTTTGTTAATTATTATAATCTTATAACTATTAATACTTTTTTTCTACTTTTAATACTTTTATAATATCTTATATATTAATTTTAAATTTAAGTTTAGAATAAACAATATTTATATGCTTTAAAAGTTAATTAAATAATAAGCATTAATTTATTTTTTTTCTAATAGCTTTTTAAATTATAGTAGTAGCTTACTTTTCTTATTTTTTATTTTATATTTATTAAAACATTAATATTTAATATAAATAAATTTTCTAAAATAATAATAATAATTCTTTAAAAAAATTTATAATTTACATTTTTTAAACTAATTAAAAAGTATTTAATAATTAATATAGCTTTAAAAATTAAAATTAAAAAATAAAGTTTAATAAACTTAATTATTATATCTTTAAATTTACTAATTTTTTTTTTTAATTTTTAAATTTAATAAAAATAGCTAAAATACTATTTTAAATTAACAAAACTTTTTATTTTAGCATTTTATTTTATAGCTATTATTTATAGTTTTTTAAAGTATATAAGTATAAAAAAAAGTTAAAAAATAGCTTATTTTATACTTACTAAATTAGTATGGCAGTATAAAATAAGCTAACAATTATAAAAAATTTATATATTTATAGATATTTAGCTAAATTATAAAGTTAAAACTATTTTTAAATATAAATAAAATTAAATTATAAAAATAAATGCAAATTTAATAAGTATAATTTCTTTATAATATAGCTATTTAAGTAAATTTATATATATTAACCTAATTAAATTTAAATTATTCTTAACTTTAAGTTAAAAATATTAATTATTAAGTAAATTATAACTTATATAAATTTACTTAAATAGTTTTATTTTAAGTTTTTTTTAAAAGTTTATTTAAAAATAAAAAGTTAACTTAATATATTAAAGCTTTACTTTAATATTACTTTAATATTACTTTTTTATTTAAAATTAATAAAAAAATATTATATATTAAATATATAAAATATTAGTATTAAATTTTTTAACTAATATTAAAATTATACCTTAATTTTCTATATGGTAAAAAACTATATTTTACTTAAATCTTAATTTAATTAAAAATACTTAGCTTAAAAGATGCTAAAAAAAGGTTTATCAAAATTATATATTATATTTTCTTATATAATAAATAAAAAAAATACTAGTAATCTATAAATTTATATTAAATATATTTTTTTATAAAGTAAAAAGTAAAAAACTAATAAAGCTAATTTAAAAATCTTATAGATAGCTATAAAAAGTATATAACTAAAAACTAAATATTTTTATAACTATTTATAAGTTTTTAAAATTAATATTATTAGTAGTTTTTATAAGTTTAAAGTTTTATTAAGTTTTTTACTTTTTAATAAAATAAAGTATAATTTTAATGATTTTTTTAAATAGTTTTCAAACTAAGCTTAAAAATTTCTTTAGTATTTTTAATTATATTAAAATTTAATTTATTAACTTTACTATATAAAAAACTAATAAAAATATTAATGCTAATATTTTATATATATAGTATATAAAGCTTTAGTATAATGTTTAGTTATTATAATAGTATAAAAATAGTCTTACTATTATATAATAAAGTTATATATTAAAATAACTTAACAATTTTTTAAATAAACTTTTAAAAAAACTTAAAATATAACTAATTAAGTAAAATTATATATTTTTATAGCTTTACTATAAAAATTTAAATAGTATTATTTAAATAATAAATATACTTAATTTATATACTTTTAAGTTTAAGATAAATTTTTAAGCTTAAACTAACTATTTTAAATTTTTTTTTCTTAATAATATAGTATAGCTTAAAAGCTATACTTTTAATTTTTATAAATTTTTTAAAATTTTTAATTTTATAAACTTTATAAAATATAAAACTATAAAGTTGCAAACTTATTTTCTAAATATAGTAATAAAAAAAAAGCTCTGAATATTTAAAAATAAGTTAAGCTAATATTTAAAATAGTTAAAATTTTATAATATTATTTTTCTATATAAAATACTAATAAAATAAAACTAATATATTATAACTTT
Organism: Capillidium rhysosporum; assembly: GCA_037055185.1. Classification (NCBI taxonomy): domain Eukaryota; kingdom Fungi; phylum Entomophthoromycota; class Entomophthoromycetes; order Entomophthorales; family Capillidiaceae; genus Capillidium; species Capillidium rhysosporum. The sequence continues at coordinate 82,836 of JAWQFY010000008.1, forward strand.
GCAGTTTATTTAAATTAATTATAATTTTATATATAATTTATCAAATAAAAGTATTTATATATATATATACATTTTATATTTACTTATAATAAAAGTTAAATATTTAATTAAAGTATAATTTTAGTTAACTTTAATAATATTATTAACTATACAACTATCTTTTAAATATATTTAATTTTTATAGTTATTAACTTACTTTTATATTAGCTTACATATAATATAAATAGAATATAAGCTATAATATTTTTATTTTTTTAAATAATTAAATAATAAAAATATTAATATTTTTTAAATATAAGTATATTAGTATTATAATACTAATTTACTGAAATTTTAATATATATTTATAATGTTACTATAATAATATACTTTAAAAATTTATAAATAATATATAACATTCTGTTATTTAGCAACTTTATAAGTTACTAACTTAATAATTATTCTCATTATTTTTTTATTATCTTTTTCCAAGCTTATTTAGTTTTTATTCTTTTTCTTCTATTTTAAATAATGAAATTATACAAATTTATTATAACAACTTTACATAACAAACTTCAACAATTTAGTTGAAATTTTAAATAAAAAAATAGGTTTTATTTCATTATTTTTATTTAAAAACTTATAAATTCAGTATCTAAAAATAAGTTTAATATAGCTACCAGTACTAATTAATAAAGAACTTTATCTTATCAATGTATATTAAATTATAATAGCTAACAATTTAAATTTTTATAAAATTACTTTGAATATACTAAATTGCTCACAAAGCTAATATTATTATATTATAGTAAGATATTTTTATTTATTATTTATTTTTGGTTTATTTTTATTTCTCTATTTTATTAAAAAAATAAAGGCTATTTAAAATTGCAAATGCTCTTATCTCCTCTTATAAATTTTATACATTGAATTTAGTTGCTTTTTTACTATTAGATAATTTGCAGTCCTTATAGCTATTACTACCTATAAACTAAACTACTTATAAATACATGTTGATTTTACTGCCAAATCTCTACCAATCTTGCTCATCTATATTATTTATTAGGCATTTATATTTGTTACTACTATGATTAATAATAGAGTTAATTTCACTTTATTGCTATTTACTAACTTTTTTATATAAATGCTTATATTTACTACTATTTTTACATTGTAGTATTTTGCTCTGCATAGTATAAAAATTGCTACTAGTATTATACTAAAGACTAGATGTCACATAATAAATAAAAATAAATAAATAATAATTATACTTTTTTAAAGTATATACTATTTTAGCTAGTATTAATAATATAATATTTAAATTATAAATTATATATAATTTTATAATTTTATTACTATTATAATTTAAATAAACTTTTTTAATTTTTAATTTTTAACTAAATATTATTTTTTAGCATTTTTTATTTTTACTTTAACTTTAGTATACTACTTTTTAAAATTATTTTTTATACTAATATATTTATATAAGTTTTAGTTTTTTACTTTATTTTTAATATTAATAATTAATTAATTAATTTAATTTTAAATAAAACTTTAATATAATATTGCTATTTAAATAGTATGTATAAAATTTGTAATAAATTATAAAAAAGCAATAATTATAATAAAAAGTTTTAAAAAAATTACTAGCTTTAATAAAAAATTAAAATATATTAAATATAAAAATTACATAAATAGTAAATTAATAAAAAAGTAACAATTTTAAACTAATAATTAATAATAAATATAAATAAAAAAATAATTTTTAAAAACTTTATATAGTAATTAATAAAAAAAATATATATAATAAATATAATAAAAAACAAAATAATATAATAAGTATTATTTATAAATTTATAAACTAAATTATTATTCTAATATACTAATAATAAAAATATAATATAATTAAATATTAAAATTAGGCAAATATATAAATAAAATTATTAGTTTTATTATTATTTTAGTTTATTTAAAATTTTTTTAAAGCTTATATTTAACTTAGTTTTTAGTAAGTTTATTTAACTTGTTTATTAAAAATAACTTTATAAAATAGAATTAAATATTATAACTATAAAATATTTATACTACTATATTTTATTAATATATTTTTTAAAATTTTACTTTAATAGTAAATTTTTTTAATTTAGTTAAAAAGTTTAATAATTTTAGCTAATAACTTTTAAAATTTAAAATTAATTATAATAAAGTAAGCTTTTTTTTAATAAAATAAACTAATCTAAAATTTAAAAAAATAGTAAATTATATATTATATATTATAATAAAACTTATTTAAAATAGCTATAATTTAAGTTTAATAAATTAGCTTTAAAGTAATATTTAATAAATATTTTAATTATAAGTTAAAAATATAATAAAAAAACAATAATAAATTAAAATTTTACTTTTTTATATTTTATATTTTACATTTTATATATATATATTTTAGGCTATATTAGTATTTTCTTTTAGATATTAGTATTTCTAAAAGTATTTTATTGATTTTTTAAAATTTAGATTAGTAAACTATATTTAATATATATTAAACTAATGTTTTTATTTTTTATAGCTATAAAAAGTTAATTTTAACTTAAATAAAGTACTATTAACTTAATTAGTAATTAGTTTTAAAAGAAAATAAAATAAAAGTTATAACTTTATTATTATTTATCATTTATAAAATTTCTATTTAAGCTTAAAACTAATTTTGTTTTAATTTTTTCATTTACTTAAATTTAAATTTATAAAATATATTTAACTTTAAAATCTAGATAAAAACCTAAAATATATTATAAAAAGTAAAAAATGACCAGTTTAATAAAGATAAAATTAAAATATTATTTTAACTAATTTAGTTTTTTCAATAATTATATATGTATATAATTTTTTTAGATTTTTTTTAGTTTTAAATAACTTTTTAATTTACTAATTTTAATAGCTAATCTCTTAGCTATTATAGCTACTTCTAATTAAATTAATTTTTAAATTATATTTTTTAAATTAATAGTTTAATTTAAAATTTTTATAAAGTTTATTTTACTTTAAATGCTATTCTTACTTAAATTATCTAATTTTCTAACAATAAAAGTTTATTTTTTATAGCATTTTATATTAAAAATGTCAAATATCTTTATTATTAAACTATATTTATTTTTACCTGATAATTAGAATAAAATAGTTTGTTTTTCTTATAGAAAATTTCAAACTATATTTATCTCTGCTGACTATAAGTTTATATTAACTATAAAATTAATAATTAATAATTTTAAAATGTATTTTATTAATTAATTTAACAATAGCTATTCATGTATTTGCTAATTTATATAACTTTAGTATTTAAATAATATAAATTAAAAAAAATAAAATACACTAAGAACATATAATTTATAATATATATATAAAGAAATGTTTATCAATATAAAATTTATTTAAATGTTATAAATTAAAAGAATTTTAAGAAAATGAACTAGTTTTAAATATAGTACAAAAGTTAGAGCCATATAAAATGTAAAGGAGCATTAGAAAAAATGGCAAAAGATATTTGAAAAGTGAAAAATACTGGAATAGAACACTATAGAAGCATGCTTTTATTATCTCTTAGTCTTTATTTTAAAAACAAAACTATTAATATATTTGGCGAAAATTTTAAATAAACTAAATTCTACTGTTCTACAGGGTGAATATATAAATTATTTAAGTAATATAATTCAAACCATTATTTTAAGAAATCAATTTATTTATTATCAACGGTGCTATTGAAAACTTTTTATTTCAGCAATAGAATTAAAATCATAAAACAATTATAGACAATAGATAAAATACTGGTATTAATATATCAATTAGCGTTAATAATAGTTTAATTTACTATAAAAATTTCTATAGAAGCCAAATTATAAATTTGCTTTTTTTTCTATATAAGTTAAAATATTCGAAATCAATATAACTTCAACTAAATCGTATATACTCATAAGATTTACCAACGAAGTCTCTGTTTAGCTGACAAAACTTTCTTCTTCTTAGTTTTAGGCTTCTTACCTAACCAGCAAAAAATTTAAAAAAAAACATATGCAAAAAACTGTACCTAGTCCTTCCGAGTTGGAAAGGGTGCTATCTTTATTCTCCTTAAGCTTCTCTAACCTTAAACTTTTACGTACGATCTGATTGACTAAAGTTTGCTTGGCATCAACTTTCTCTTTGGCAACTACTTCTTGGTCAAGTTCAATAGTTTCTAAGTTTTCAGGTTCATTTAAAGGTTGAGAAATACCAGATTGAACTTTCTGCTTGACAGCTAACCTTTGTAATCTAGCATCCTCAACTGGCTTGTAAATTTCCTTTCTACGTACTCCCTTGAACTTTTGCTTGATTTTAGATCTTGACGATTTGGCCATTTTTTCTTTTGTTGGATTAGTACAATTGATAAAAAGTTTTAATAAGTTGGTGTCCGAACTTTGGGCATTTGAAAGGATCAGAAATAGATTGATGGGAGCTAAAATCAATTGGATAAACTAAATAACCAATTAGTCAATATGTAAATAAAATCAATAGGTTATTCAAACATTTAGATAAATCGACTAATTACAAGAAATTTTTAGTAATTTTAAGAAACTGAAGTTCAAGAACTAAATCTAAATACCAAATGGTACATTAAAGTAAAAATATACTTATTGGTCAGATAAATTTATACATCAATACTATCAAATAAGATAAAAGTAGTAAAAAAGTACTAAGTTTGTTAAACGCTGAAACTCTTTTAAGCTATATAATACTGGAAACTAATCATCCTTTGTAAAATGATTTTTTGAAATAATAGTGTAATAAATTTATTTTATATTATACTACTAACAGTGCACTTTTGTTATGCAAGGTGAATAAAATAATAAATAAGTACAGATATACTTTTTTATTTTTATAGTTCCAAATTAAGATAAAAAAAGTTTAAGAAAAATAACATTATTAGCAAACTTTTTAACATTATATTTATTAACTAATAATAAGTAGCAAACAATTTTTCTTAGATAAAAATAAAGTTAAAAAGTAAATAAAATCTAAATATATTATTATTAAAAAACTAAGTAAAATTAAACTTAATTAAATATATAAAAAGTTTAGTAGTAAATTTTATATTTTCTAAATTTTATTCTTTAAATAATTTTTAATAATAATTTATAAAATAGCTTTTAATTAATTAAATAAATAATTTTTAAGTAGCTACTTTAATTCTAATATATAATTTATTTTAAATTTAAGCTAACTAAGATTAAAAAATATATAATATTTTAATTTTAGCTAAATATTTTCTATAAAATTAAGATTTGATAAATTTATAGGCTAATTTAAAATTATAATCTTATTAGCTAAAATAAAGTTAGTTATTACTTTATATATATATGTTTTTATATTATTATATATAAAGATTATAGAAATATATATTTAATATTTTTTAAAATAAGTATTGTAATTAAAAAAAAGTATAAAGCTATTTATTATAGCTAACTTTAAATTTTAATTTAATTTTATTAAATTAGTTTAAAATAATAATTATATATAAAGTAGTTTAATGAATTATTTTTAAAAATAATTAATTTTACATAATTTATATGTTTTATATTTAATACTTAAAAGAAAAAACATTTACTTAAAAACTCTATTTATAATATTATATTTTAATTTAGATTTTTTTTACTATTATTATATTTTATATTTTATATTTTTAAATTTTAAATTTTATTATACTATATTTTAACATAAATTTTATTTAAAAAATTTTAAGCTATTTAATATAACAATATATAATAATAATTTTTTTACTTTTTTTAATACTTTTTATAATAATAATTTATTAATTATAAAATAGCTTTTTTAATATAAATAACAAGTTTTAAATATTAAGATACTATATTTTAGCAAAAAAAATTTAAATAAAATAGTAAATAGCTTAAAAATTAATATAAAATAATATTATTTATAATTGTTATAAATAAAAATAAAAAAATTAAAAAAGTATTAAAATAATTTTTTTTTATTAAATACTTTAATTTTAAATATTTTATAACTTATATATTAAAAAAATAATCTATATACTTATAAATATTAGCAAAAATTTACTAATTAAACTTTTTTAATAGATATTACTAAAAAATAAAAAATAAAAAAAATCTTAAATATAAGTTTAATATATATTAAAATTTAAAACTATAATAATAAAAAAATATTTAATATAAAGCTAAATAAATAAATATTAATATATATATTAAAAATTACTAATAAGTTATTAAAGTTATATAATAATAGTATATTAAATATTAAAGTTAATAAATAAGTTTAATTAAAAAATGAAAAATAAAAAAAAGATATTTAATTAAAATATATATAAATTATTAACTTACTTAAAGTTTAAAAACAATAAAAATAGCTAATTAATATTTATTATTAAAATTTTTTAACTAAGTATTAAAAACTATTTAAACAAATTAATATTACTTTACTAAGTTTAAAGTTTATAATAATAAAGTAATATACTAATTTAAAAGAATTTTAGCTTATAGTTCTTACTTTTATAATAATTATAAAAGTTTTAAAGTTAATATAAATAGATATTTTAGTTATTATTAATAGCTATATTAAATTATTAAATATATACTATATTTTTTTTAGAAAAATAAAATGATTAATTAATTATATTATTTTTAAATATATTAAAATACTACTTTATAAAGCTAATTTTACTACTATATATTTTAATAAAAAATAATTGATATTTTTAAATAGCTATTTTATTTATTTAATTTTAAATTATTTTAAAAATATTTAGATTTTAATTTAGCAAAAGCTAAATAAATATACTAAATTACTATAATTTTAAAAGTTTAATGTTAAAAATATTAGATTTTTTAATATATTTACTATTAAATAACTATTAAATAATACTTATAATTTATATAATAAATTTAAAAAACTTACTAAATTTCTAATAGTATTTAATATTTAGTTTATAATATATAATAATAATAATAAATTAAAATTTTTTAAATTTAATTCTTTTTTATTAAAAGTTATTAAAAAATTTTAACTAGTAAATATATATTAATAATTATAAATATATATATTAAATATTATTTATATTAGAAAATATTTTATTAAAGTAATTTAAAAAAAGTATTATTGTATTTTTTTAATACCTAAATATATACTTTAATATCTTTAGCTGTAAATTTTAAGTTTTAACTACCTTATTAAAAATATATAGCTTTTAGCTATATATTTTTTATAATTACTTATAAGTTTTTATATATTAGCTTTACTATTATTTTTAAAGTTTTATAGCTTTATTAAGCTAAATATATTTAATATTTTTTATGAATTATTAGCATATTTTATTTTAAAATATAAAGTATTATTTTAGTAACTTTTTTAGCAACTTTTAAATTAAACATAAAAATTATTTAAATATTTTTAATTAGATTAAAATTTAGGCTATATATAGTTTTTTATAGTTTAAAAAGGTAGTTAAAAAGCTTAATATTAATATTTTAATATATTTTTACTTATTATAACAATATAAAAAATAGTAAATTTATATATTAAAATAGCTTAATAATTCTTTAAATATTTATAAGTTTATTTAAAAAGGGTTTATATAATCATATAAAATATATTAAGCTAATATTTTAGCTATTTTAAAATATTAAATAATATATTAATATATTATTTTAGCAAAGTATAATTTTTCAATTTATTTAAATTAAATATAAATTTATAAAGTTATAAATTTAATATATAAGTTAAAAGTGCTTATATATACCATATATTTTTTTATATTTGCTTATAATAGAATTTAATTATTTACTTAATAAGTATAATAATTTAAAAGTAAGCTAATAACTAAAAAATTTTTATATATTAAGTTATAATTATTTAATAAGTAAATATACTAAAAATAATTTAAATATATTTTTGAGTATGTATAATATAAGCTATTTTTTCTATTTTATATAATTATATAATAAAAATTTGAATTTTATTTTAATAAATAAATGTATTAATATTTATAGATTTAAATTACTACTAAATTTATATTTAATAAATAATTTTTTTAAAGTTAAGAATAAAATTTAAAAAAATTAAAATTAAATAAAAAATATAAAAAAGGGTTAAAACTATTATTTAATATAAGTTAATTAATATAGCTACTAATAAATAAATAAAATTATTAATATAGTTTATAACTTTTATTTATTAAATATATTATGTAATAATATAAATATAGTTTTTAATATTAAATATTTACTACTTATCTTTTAAGTTATATTTAAAAAATAAGTAAGTATAAATATTTATATTTTATATCTAATAAACTATTTTAAATAAGTTTTAATATTATAAAACATTATTAAAATAGTTTTAAAAATAGTTAATATAACTTAAAAGTATTATTTTTAAGCTAAAAATATTTTATTTATAAAATATAAGTATTTGTAAAGTATAGTATAAGGTAGTATTTTAACTATTTAAATAATAATATTTAAATCTATTTAACTTTACTATATAAATAAATATAAGTTTAATAAATATAACATCTTTATAGTATAGTTATAAAGATAAAAATTATGTATGTAGCTTAATTAAAATTACAAACATTTATAGTTTATAGTTATAAATATTAATTATAAAGTATATTATAACTTATATAAATTAAATAGCTTTAAAATTAATTTTTGAAACTATATTTTAAAAGTATAAAAAGTGCTTATTACTTTTAAAGCTTTATATTAAAAGTATAAAAATACATATTTAATATATATATAATACTAATATTTTACTTTTTAACTAATTTTATATATTATATAGGTTTTCTCTTAGCTTAAATCTTAATTTAATTAAAAATTCTTAAAAATACTAAAAAAAAGTTTATAAAAATTATATTAAGTATACATAGTTTTATATAGTTTAGTTATATAAAGATATTAGTAAAATTAATCTAAAAAAACTTATAGATAGTTATAAAAACTATATAACTAATGCTGTATAGTTTTAATAAAATAATATTATTTATAGTCTATAACTAAAAGCTATAAATAAACAGGTATTTTAAAATAAATAAATTCTTCTTTAAAGTTATAATTTCAATATTTTAATATTTTTAACTGCTTTTATTATAAAATATTTTCTACTTTAAAATAAGATATATATGCATATATTATTTAAACATTTAAGAATTTAAATATATATAAATAAAAATATATTGAAATTTTGAAAAAATAAAGTTTATAATAAAATTTAAAATTTTAATATATTATTTATCTTATTAATATAAACAAAATTTTTTATTTAAGATTTTTTCTTTAAAATTTTTAGATACACCTTAATATATCAAAATTTCAAAGAAGACTAGTACTTTTGAAAGTAACTAGCTACCATATGGCTAGTTTACCTTTTAAAAATAACTTTCGACAGAGCTCACCAAAAGTTATCAGTTTTTCAATATATGAAAAACAGATATATATATATATATACTTGTTTATTTTTTTAGCCGATTATATCGGTTTAATTTTTTATTATTCGTCTTTTAAAATCGAAATCAGTAACTTTTGAAAGTAGCTTATTCTCTATTTATAAAAGTTTCAATTTAATTAACAATTCTATTTGTACCGATTAGCTCAGAGTAATAAATTCGTTTATGACAAACGATCGGTCAAAATGCACACGTATAAAAACCTAATTGAGGACTACACGATAGACTACCGATTTTTTATATTAAGTATTATTTATTGTGAACAAACAGGTTCTCTTAAAATCTCTTTTCGACATCTAGTACAACATTTATTATTGGTCAGCTTATATTTTATAAAATTAGCCACCGAAAGTTTATTAACAGTACTAAGTGTACCAAATACTAAGATAAAAAATAATAATTCACCTATATAAAAATTACTGTATATCAGCTTTAAAATTATCTTAAAATTTACTCTTAAAGGTTTAGGATTAGCTTAATACTTTAACTATTATATATATAACCTATTGGGGAATCATCCAAGGACGCCTTAACCTTACCATAGCCGAAAAAAACTATTCGCCTAATGAAACTAAGCGTTTACTTCTTATTTGTAAATAATATTAGAAATAATTATATATATTTTTTGATCTGACTATTCAAGCTACAAGCTAACCAGTAAGCTTTTTATGTGAATATAGCAAATTTTAAAACGAGTGTTCCAAACAGGTAAAATGTTCGAAGTAGTTTACATATTCTACTCGACATCGTGACATGTTTTTAAATTTAACCAAACCTTTTATAAAGAAAACAATTTAATAAATTTACAATGATTTTGACTGAGTGTAGCCCCGTTTCGATTTTAGAAAGTTCTAAATTTGAGGGCGGTAAATAAACATTGGGTAAGTAAAGTATAAAAGGTGATACAAGAGTAAAACAAGTCGAATTAAAATTTTTAAAATGGTCCCACTCAAGCAAAGTGTAAAGCTTTACTACGAAAATAAGAAGAATGGGGACAACTATTTCGAAGTTAAAGATAGTTTAAAAACCTTACTGTACACAATAAAGTTTACTAAAGATAAGGCAGAGCTGATCGAAGTTACCAACCCAATCCCTTTGTTATCCATCAATTTTTCAGGGCATCCTGCCGAATCGCAACAAAAGTTATATATATATATTCGTGAAAAGGCAGATAATCGGATTTTTTCCCTTTCAGTAAACAACCCGTATAGTTTAATGCTTGTAGAATATTCAAATTTTTCAGAAGTAGAAAAGTATTACTGCGGTAAAATTAAAAACACTTGGGGAGTAACAAAGTTTGATAAAACTTTTATATGCTCTTTGAAGCACGGAGTGTCGGAGACTAAATTCGGTACGTTGACCTTACCTGGACTCTTCGATGAATTTAAAAATAAAGTTCTAATCTTCTCGTTCACTTTCCTGATCCACTGTATTAAAAGCTACGAAGCTAGCCTTGTAAGACCTATTAAACCAGGAGAAGAATCGAAATTCAGTGCCTTTTGGGCGTGGATGGCTGAGGGTTACAGTATAAATAATACTAAATGAATATTTTTTAATAAAATTACTTTTATATTAGATTAGTATCTAGCACTATATTAGTTAAAATGAAAAATATTTAGTCATTGTATTTTATTATGTATTATTTAACTCTAATTTTCAATTATGAAATATTTGAAGTTTCTAGAACTTTCGATTTACGTAGATATTAGTTTAACATATTATAAAGTAATCCCTATACTTTTATTTTTACTTTTTTGTTAATTGTTTGTAATAATTTTTATTTTCGTTAACTATTATTGTTTTATAATCAAAAACCATTTAAAACTGAAAATTAGTATTAAAAACAGTTATATTAAGTAATATCAATATGAAAATATTGGATCAATCAATTAGGTTTTTTTTAGATAATAAATATTTGTTTAAAAAACCAATCGAAAAAAAGTTCTCGAAATTATAAAATATATGTTAACTTAAAAAATAGTATGTTCTAAATATAAAACTATTGATATTAAAATGCAAATATAGCTTAAAAGATATAAATATAATAAATAAATTTTATAATAGAACAAATTAAATGCCAAAGAAATTAAAAAATATAGAAATTCAAATAATTATAACATAGGTAGTATATATATATCTAATATAAAATGGTTTGAAAAATAAAAATACTTATTCTTTACTTTCTTTTATTTAGTTTAGCTAATTAACAATAATTAAAAATTTAAAAATCTGTGCAGTTATATATAAACTAATAAAAAGTTTAAAGTTTTAATATACATTATATTTTTTTAATATCTATACTTTTAAGATAATAGTAAACTAATATAATAAAATTATAAATATATTATTTTTACTCTAGTTAAAACTAGTTAGTTACAACATTTAATCAATTATTATTTTATTTAAATTTACTACAAATTTAATATTATTTTTATTTAAAAGTATAGTATTTTTAAATTACTAGTTATTTTTTACAAAATATTTTAAAAGTTTAACTTAAGTTTTTTATACCATTATAATAATAAATCATTTTTTTTACTAAATATATTTTAGTTTTTAAAATATAAATACAATTTTAAATATTAGTAGCAACTATATTACTTTTATAATAAACTTTAATACTAATTTAAAAAAATAAGTGTATATTCTAAGCTAAAATATTTATAAACTAGATAAAATATTTAAATAAAAATTATATAGTATTTTAGTTATAATATATATATAAAGTTTTATAAATAAAATAAATTTTAAAGTTAAAAATAAAATAAAATAATTAAAAAAACTTATTAAAAAATAAAAACTTACTATTATTAATATAGCTATAATTTTATAAAAGTCTTATAAATATTTTATTTTAAAATATATATATAATCAAAATAATTAATATTAGAAAAAAACTAAAAGTAATATTTTAGCTTAAACTAAAAATAATTAGCTATTTAATTAATAAATATAATAATAAAAAATTTAAAACTAAAAATAAAAAGTATACTTAAATTATTAAAGTAGTTAATATTTAGCTTTATAATAAAAAATAATAGTTTATATTTTTTAATAATTAAAGCTTAATAGCTATAAAAATAACTAAAATATATAATTATATTAAATAAGTATTAAAACTTAAATTCAACTAGATTATAAAAATTATTTGAATAAATAAATACTTTTTTATTAAGTTTTTAGTTTATAATAATAATATATTTTTAAAATTTAAATTATAGATAAATATTATACTAAACATTATATAAATATATTTAGTTTACCTTTTACTTTATTATTTAATTTAATACTAATATACTAATTTATAATAAATAAAGTGATTAACATCTATTTTAGTTTAAAGAAGATAAAGTTACTTTTTATTTATTTTTATAATTAAAAATTAAAATTAAATTTTAGACTAATTTGTTAGTAATATTAAAAATAAATGTATAATTTCCTTTTAGCTACTATATAATGAAAATATAAAGTGTATTTATAGTTTGAAATTAATTATTATATTTATTTATAACTATAGTATATATTTTAATATTCAATACTTAATACAAAATAATTTAAAAAAAGTGGAAATTAAAATTTTAAAATATAAAAGTTATAAATATTACCTATAATGGTTTATTAAGGTAACTAAATTATTAACTAAGAAAATTAAAAATAGTATGGAAATATTACTTTAAACCAATATCAATTTTTATAAAATTAAAGAAATGTTACATTTGTATATGCTTTCTAAGCTTGTATAAAATATAGTGATAAAATAGCATAAATTTATGTTTTATATAAATTATAGGTAAGTGTAGAATATTTTAAGAGCATATATATATTAAATAGCTTAATTGAAACTAGAATATAATTTTATAAATTTAATTTAACACTATATAAATTTAAGAAATGAAATCTATAATTAACTTAAAAAACATTTATTATAAGAACATATTAGATTAACTATTTTTTAACACATGAGTATTGTGAACCAGTAGGACAGGTAGTATTTCTAAATCCGATAGTACAGTCGTAACCACCATCAGTTCTCTTAATCCAACAGTGCTGGTAAGTCTCATCTTTCACCTTTTGAGTTTTACCATTGGGAAGAGTACATTCCGTCTCACCATCCACGCATTCCGGCTTATCCGATGGTAAAAATTTACATTCGTCAATATCAATAAGGTAGTCAGGACAACCGCCGTTATTAGGTTTATCCTGCAAATCGTAATAGAGTTGACCAGAACGTCTACCCCAACATTTCGGGGCATCTTTACCATAAAAGTTAAACCCAACTGGATTTGGGCGTTTCCAACCGAAGGAGAAGTAGTTAGGGCAATCCGGTTTCTTAGTAGGTTTTTCGAACTTGCACACCGAATCCAAGTAGGTCCAAGTAGCACCGCATCCGTTTTCAGGTCGGTGCATACATTCCCATTTGGTACTTTCTGGTTTAATTCTCCAACATTGGGGTACGTCACTATCGGTAGGTTTATACTCTTTGTTATCAGGGGTTTGGCATATTTCAGTCATACCGGGACATGAATAGTAGGTATGGTTTTCTGGTAAAGCGCAGTTGGTTACATCTACCTCGTCATTTCCACATTTCTCGCGGTTGAAGCAATAGAAAGAATGCATCCCTTCCGATTTACCCCAGCATTTCAAACTGTTGGCTTTTGGTGATACATAAGTTGTACTTGGGCCAGTCAAACATAGATCATACAAGTTAGGACATTGCTGGAATTTCTGCTGCCCAGCAATACCGTGTTGTACGATAAGTAAGGCTAATGTAGTAATTTGTATATAGGTATTCATGTTGTTTAAATACTTTTGAATCTGTGTTTGTAGTTTTTAATTTTAATGAGCTAAACAGCTTGTTAGTAGGTATTTATATACTGGTAGGCATGACGTTTTTTTTTTGCTGTATAACTTAATACGAAAGCGTAACTGTCAAAATGCATAATTAGTTAAACGTTACTAGCAACTTATTTTTAGTATGGGGGTAATCCTTCGTTTACTAACAAATTATTTTCACCATATGCAAACATAGGTTATTTTTAGCTACATTTAATAGAATTCTTGCTGGTACTTTTACCACTAAAACGCATTTAATAAAAAAGTACTTTTGACAGATTTTATTGACATTAATTTCATCTACAGTCCATCATCTGACTTTTTAGTTTATTATATAATGTCAAAATGAAATAATATTGAATAGAATTTAAAAAGTGGCATATAACTGCTAGTTCTAAATTAATAAGCATACAAATATATATATATATAAGTTATAAATAAATTGTATTTTTAACTTTTAAAGTTTATCGTACTTTATTACCGTCAAATGTACCACCCCTTCTATAATTATTTATATTTGTTTAAGTTTCATTTAATATATTATTTTTAAAAGTAATACTGATATATTTCAGACTTACTAGAAACTAGGAGTAGACTGTAGTAGTATTCGAACAATTTTATTTTATATCTCTAAGCAAAAAGTACAAAATATTCAAAATTGAAGGATTATCGTTGTACTAAAAATAACTTAATATAAAGTTTAACTAATTATGCACTTGAACAGTTACGCATTTATACTAAATTATAGATCAAAAAAGATATCATGTCTTGATATATAAATACCTACAATATTTCAGTCAACTATTTAAAATTACAAATTACATACAAATTTAAATTATTTAAACAACATGTACATCTACATTAAAATCACAACGTTAGCATTACTTATCGTACAACATGGTATTGCTGGGCAGCAGAAATCCCAACAATGTCCTAACTTATATGATTTATGTTTGACTGGCCCAAGTACAACTTACGTATCACCAAAAGCCAACAGTTTAAATTGTTGGGGTAAATCGGAAGGGTCTGATGCATTCTACTGTTTCAACCGTGAGAAATGTGGAGGTGATGAAGTAGATGTAGCCAACTGCGCGTTTCCGGAAGACCATACTTACTACTCATGTCCCGGTATAACTGAAGTATGTCAAACCTCTGACAACAAGGAGTATAAACCTATCGATAGCGACGTACCCCAATGTTGGAGAATTAAACCAGGAAGTACCAAATGGGAATGTATGCACCGACCTGAGAACGGATGTGGTGCTACTTGGACTTACTTAGATTCGCAGTGCAAGTACGAAAAACCTGCTAAGAAACCGAGTTGCCCTAACTACTTCGCATTCGGTTGGAAACGTCCTAACCCACTGGCTTATACTCTTTACGGTAAAGATTCTCCAAAATGTTGGGGTAGACGTCCCGGTCAACTTTACTACGATATACAGGAAAAACCTAGTTATGGCGGCTGTCCCGATTATCTTATTGACGTTGAAGAATGTAAATTTATACCATTGGATAAGCCCGAATGTGTAGATGGTGAGACAGAATGTACTCTTCCCAATGGTAAAACTCAAAAGGTGAAGGACGAGACTTACCAACATTGTTGGATTAAAAGGGCCGATGGTGGTTACGATTGTACTATTGGATTTAGAAATACTACCTGTAACGCTGGTTCACAATACTCATGTATTAAGAAATAACTGCTTTACAACACTTATATCGTAAACTTTTAAATATGAGTCTACACTATTTTCCGACTTGAAATTAATTGGTTTCATTCTTGCATTTTATTCAATAAATAACCAATTTTATATGTTTTATTTGCTAAATTTTTCTAACAATTTGAAATTGGATTATGAATTAGAAAAATTTTAATTCCAAAAATTGGGGTGATTTGTTTTGTAACTAAATTTAAAATAATTAAAATGAAACTACAAATTTATAAAATAAATATTATATTTGATGTTGGTTTTAAATAAATTCAAATAATCAGTTTTTAACTCGGTTATTTATTTTTATTTTTGTTTATGGGGAAAACCGATTGAACTTCCTATGCTTGTACATAAAATTCACTAAAGAATAGCATTACAATTTTAATTGAAATCCAACCAACAATTCAATAGCAATCGATTTAAATTTACAATACAAATTATATTTAAAATCTCAAATCCTTACAAAAAATATTTTTAAGATAAAAATGGAAACTTGGATATTTTTATTTTTAAAAAGTTAAATATTACTTAATTAAGTTAGAATTAAAAAATTAAAATTTCAAATATTAGCAATCAAGATTTCTTAGAAATTGTATTACAAAAAAGTTATTTTATAAGAGATACAGTTTACAAAATATAAAAATAAAACAATTATAATTTAAAACTAATTGGAATTTAAATTATATCTGCTTATCAAGTTTTTATTTATAACATTTTTTTTAGCTATTTTTTAAAATAAATTAAAAATTAAATACAATAGCTATTTCAAAATTAGTTAAAATACTTTTAATATTTTTCAAATATTCTATGTAAGAAAAATCTAATGTTATAAAAAAATAGGTAAGCTTTAATTTTAATATAGTTTACTATATATCTTTTAAATAATTTATAAATAAAAATAAATTTTTAATAAAACTAAATTTAAAATAAAGTAATTTATATTATATAACCTAGTTAATTTATTTAATAAATAAACTAATTATTACTTAAACTTCTATCTTAGATCTTTAATTTTATATAAAATTATTACTAAAAATTTTTTTCTTTATTTAAATTCTATTAGATTATTATTTTTTTATTTAAATTAAGTTTTTTTATTTAAATAAATAATTAGCTACTTTTAAAAATAGCTAATTTTAATTTTAAAAATTGTATAAAAATAAATTAAACTAATAAGATTAGCTAAAAATAAATCTATTTATTTGCTTTTTATATAGTGAAAAGTATATAATATTTAGTATACTTTATTAAAAGTTTTTAAAAATTAAAAATTTTTAAAGAGTAAATGCTATTTTTAAAAGTATAATATACTCTTAAAATTTTATATATTGGTAT